>JAVJIF010000808.1:0-213190 GCA_038442645.1 Agave tequilana
CTGTAATACCCCTCTCCCGGAATACGTGCCTAGTTACGTATTCAGTCCTTTGACCGTATTTTCCGATGTACCTTCCGTATTTGACCGATTTTAATTTCAAATATCATTTTCCAATATTTTAGATTTTATGTGATTTTCTGGAATTTTCTGGAATTAAAATGATTTTCTCCGAAACCGGTGTCGGCCAGTGCCGCTGACCGATTCCAGGATTTTTAACTCACAAACAGTTAGGAATTTCTAGATGGTCCTTTAGGCATTATTCCTTAGAATCATATTTTCAACCTACACTCTTTTTCTGGAGATTTTATAAATTTATGAAAATTCCAACTGAGTCGGCAGGTGACTGATTCCGGGATTTTTAATTTTAAAACTACAAATTATTTCTTCAAACGAATTTCACCATGAGTCTTAAAATCTTATTCTTGATTTTTGGTAAAATTTTCAGACCAATCCGAGATACTTGAAATTCGGACCTTTTTTCAAAAATTGCAAAAATCCAAATTCCACTTCATTTCCACCTCATTTCCCACTCATCACTTCACCTAACCCCACTCACTCTCTCCCTCTCCCACAGCCGGCCAAGTGGCCAAAGAGAGGACACTCACCTCACCCCTCCTTTTGCAAGATAACCCTCACATTCACCAAAATGTCAACCCCTTCACATAAATCCCAACATATAAATTCCTTCAATTGCAAATTTCCCCTTTCCTTCTCATTTTCTTCATCAAGAGAGGAATTGCAAAATCCCCTTCTTCTTCCTCTTCAACAAACCCTAACTTCAAGAGATCACCCAAATCCCTTCACAACCACCTCTAGATCACAAGGGATTCATCAAGGACTTCATCTAGAGCTCCATCTTCAACACTACTCCCCAAGGCAACTCCAAGAGCTAGTTCTTCAACCTAGCTTCAACTACAAGTTGTGGATTGGAGCCAACACCTCCATCCTTGGATCAAGCTTCAGATTTGACCCCTCCAGGTGAGTTCTTACTCACCAAGACCTAGTTCACACATCACATACTTGAAGTAGAAATCTTTGTTCACTTGCACACTAAAAATCCTATTTTTAGGTCATCTAAGCTCAAATCCAACCATTCCAAGGGAGTAATTCACTCACCAAGACTTGTATTAGCCTTAGAGCACTGTATTTACACTTCTTGTACACATAGGTCACCTAAAACCAGGAATTTAGCCATCAAACACGTTTCCAGAATTTCTGTCCTGTACACTGATTTTCCCCACTATTAGTCGACTTACCATAAGACCTAGTCGACTAGAACACTTAGCTGAAATTTAGTTTTTCTGGAAACACAGTATTAGTCGACTTGCCCAAAATATCAGTCGACTAATAAACTCTCTGGAAACCCATATTAGTCGACTCCTGAATCCACCTAGTCGACTAATCCATCCTGGACCAGAAAACCCTACTTTCTGTATCAAAGACCTAGACGACCGAAATATCTGTTAGTCGACTAGTGCTTCCTATTAGTCGACTAACCCTCTTACCCTAGTCGACTAGTATGCACTGAAACAGAATTCCAACACTCTGTATCCCAGTTTTAGTCGATCAATCCAAACTCCTAGTCGACTAGAAACCCTATTAGTCGACTAACCAATACCCCTAGTCGACTAATCCTGGCTGTGTGTCATAGTTAATTTCTGTTCTAAATTTAGTACCTATACTTGTTACATGTGTATTATTTCCTGCTCGTTCATGCTTCAATACCAGCACTACATGACATATAACTGAATGGATGCATCTCCTATTGCCTCATGACTTGTTATTGTATATATTCGTTTCATGGCATGTTAAATAGCAACATCACCACCTATCATGCCATCTCTTAAAACAAAGCATGATACACCGGACTTTTACATAAAATGCACCAACTTACACATGGGTCAGGGGGAAATATGCGGATATCGATATGTGTTCGTGTTTACAGTGGTATTAGGATGTGCACCATGTTTCCGGTCTTACCTGCGGTACTCCAGGGGACCGAGGGGAGTGCTTCCTCCCTTTCCTGTTTCCTGTCATGACAAGGGCATACATAAGACCCTCCTGTTAGCCTAGCGGCAGGTTCCGTCTTCAAGCAACGGAACAATACTGGGCCGTGGTCCCGGGCATGCACGGGACACACTGTAAACATAGTTCGTCGATACAACCGCTGTTTCCAATAACAACCTTGTTTCACTTGGATATGGATCTATGTGCTCTGGGACGCTGGGTCACATAGCTAGATATCACAGTAAGACAAGTAATAATAATAAGACATTAATTGTAGATTTATTGCATATGACTTTATCTTTCTTAGTTTACATCTCTGGTCATGCATTGTTACTTAGTACTATTTCATTATCTCTATTCATGATCCTTGCCACTTGGCTATCTTTTATTTGTTGTATTATGTCTTGACCCTTTGGATTTGCATATTCAGATTCTGAGGCTTGGAACGAAGTGGAGCCTTCCACAGAGGACTTGGCTTACCTAGGAGAGCAGGCTGACCAGCTCTAGATCTATCCTGCCCGACACTTCTTTTTGGTTCACGGATCTCCATCCTTACGTGAGCACTTTTGTATTTTTGGTTGTATATCGTTCTTTTTGGACTTGGGTTGTGATAAAGGACACTTGTAAAGTGATTTTTGCTTATCATAACTTGTGTAACTTTGTACTTATATTTTGTAAGTTGGCATATGATTATACCACGCTGTGTGTGTTGTACTCTGATACTTGTTGTACTTATGCTTAGCGTATATACGTGGGGGCACCATCTGACCTACGTATATGCGTTGCAGTAACGTTCCCGTATCATTGGGATCGGGGCGTTACAGGTTGGTATCAGAGCCTAGGCTCCCAAACCTAAAAGTACAACCAAGTGGCAAATTCTAGTGATTTGCTAATGCCAACTACAATGTACAAAGTTATATAGTCCTTCTCGACTTCGTCCTTGATTCGATCCTCGTATCCTAAACTCCTTCCCTTTGTTTCCAATTCCAGATCTTATCCCTTTCGGTATGGAGAGACGTTCGGGTCGCAACAATGTCGGGCAAGTACCGAATGGACCCGTAGGAGGAGAGGGTGCTGATGTCCTGAGGATCATTCAGACTATGCTGGGAAACCAGCAACAGCAGATGGAGAATCAGCAGCAGCAGACTGAGCTCCTCAGGCAGGAGTTGGCAGCTCCGAAGGAGCAAAGGCCTGGGAACGTGTCAGACTTTCGGCGGCTGCAACCGGCCGTATTCACGGGAGTCGAGAGGCCATTGGAGGCTGAACAGTGGTTGACAGACACCACCGATCTGCTGAACGCCGCCAGGGTGCCTAAGGAGAACCAAGTGGAGGTTGCAAAGATACAGCTGAAGGACATAGCCAGGACTTGGTGGCTTGCAGAGGAGGCTCGCTTGAAGGAGCCTATCTCTTGGGATACGTTCTCCAAGAGCTTTTATAGCAGGTTCTTTCCCGCCACTGCTCAGAAGGACATGGAGGAGCAATTCATCAGGCTTCAACAGGGGAACAGATCCGTAGATGAGTATGCTGCAGAATTTCTCAGGCTGAGTCGCTTCGCCCCTTACATGGTGTCAGATGAAGAGAAGAGGGCAAGCAGGTTTCAGCAGGGTTTACAGATGGAGATCCAGATGTTTCTGATGCCCCAGCAGCTGAAGACCTATGCTGAGGTTCTCACCATCGCTCGAGAGGTGGAGCGTGGGTTTCAGAAGAAGCAAGAGAACCAGGCCATGAAGAGGCCGTTTGTGCCGGTGGGCAGAGGAGGACCATCCAGAGCAGCGAAGGTCCAGGCCAGGCAACCATTCAGGGCAGTTCCTTACCAGGTGGCTCGACCAGGTCTTATCTGCAATTTTTGCCAGAAACCAGGACACTCTCAGCAGGATTGCCGGAGGGCAAACGGATGGTGTTTGGTGTGTGGAGCACGAGACCATGCCGTGGAGACCTGTCCTCGCAGGAGAATGGGGTTTGCTAATCAAACCTTGCCGGCACCTCAAGGCAGAATATGCAGAGGGCACTACCAGGGCCAGTTGGGCAGAGGCACCAGGGACCAGTGATGAGGAGAGCTCTTCCCCTTCCTCCACCGCATGTTGCTCGCCCAGTGCAGAGAGGAGCCCGGACAGCAGCAGGGCGTGGCAGAGGTCAGGCCTACAACCTGACAGCGGAGGAGGCTGAGGCTTCGGAGGAGGTGATTACAGGTAACATCAGAGTTCATTCTATACCTGTTCTCGCTCTCTTCGATTCGGGTGCATCCCACTGTTATATCTCCGACCATTTTGTGGCTGTTCATTCCATACCTGTTAAGGCTTTAGACCACAAGTGGGAGATAAGTACCGGGAATGGGGTAGTTGTATCTTCTAGAGTTTGTGCTGACTGTCCAGTGGAACTTTGTGGGAAGATCTTGGCCATAGATATGCTCGTACTAGACACCAAGGGTACGAAGTAATCTTAGGCATGACTTGGCTTAGTCAGTACTATGCTGTGATCGACTGTGGAGGGGAGGATCAATTTTAGAATCCCTCATCAGCCGGAGTTCCAGTTTAGTGGAGAGGTGAATCCTGCTAAGAAGGAGATTCAGATGACCACTTCGGAGGTTCTGAAGGGAGTGCCAGTGTGGGATGAATTTCCAGAAGTCTTTGCGGAGATTTCAGGACTTCCACCGGAGAGGATAGTGGAGTTCTCCATTGATACAGTTCCAGGGACAGCTCCTATATCCAAGGCTCCGTACAGGATGGCACCGACGGAGTTGGAGATCCTGAAGAAGCAACTGCAGGAGTATTCGGACAAGGGATTGATTCGGCCAAGCACTTCACCATGGGGAGCTCCAGTGCTATTGGCAAACAAGAAGGATGGTGGTAAGAGGCTTTGTATTGATTATAGGGAGTTGAACAAGGTCACCATCAAGAACAAGTATCCCTTACCCCGGATTGATGATTTGTTTGATCAGCTCCATGGAGCCCGTGTATTTTCTAAGTTAGATTTGCAGTCGGGTTACCATCAGCTGAGGGTGAAGAAGGAGGATGTTCCGAAGACTGCATTCAGGACCCGATATGGCCACTATGAATTTCTAGTTATGCCTTTCGGAGTCACCAATGCCCCTGCGGTTTTCATGGACTTGATGAATCGAGTGTTCTCCCCTTACCTAGATCAGTTTGTAGTTGTATTCATAGATGACATCCTGATCTATTCAAGGAATGAGAAGGAGCATGCAGAGCACTTGAGGATTGTGTTGCTAACCCTTCAGCAAGAGCAGCTTCATGCCAAGAGGAGCAAGTGTGAATTCTGGTTGGACAGCATAGCCTTCCTCGGACACATAGTTTCAGCAGAAGGAATTTCAGTTGATCCCAGTAAAGTCCAGGCAGTGCAGAATTGGCCAGTTCCGAAGACGGTGACTGAGATAAAGAGCTTTCTTGGACTAGCCGGATATTACAGGCGCTTTGTCCAGGATTTCTCTAGACTTGCAGCTCCGTTGACCAGGCTCACCAGAAAAGGGGAGAGATTCATATGGACGGAAGAATGTGATGCAGCATTTGAGCAGTTGAAGCAGAGGCTTATCACAGCTCCAATCTTGAGGACTCCTTCAGGAAGAGGAGGGATGGTCATTTTCTGTGATGCATCAGGTAAAGGCCTGGGGTGTGTGCTTATGCAACATGATCATGTTATAGCATATGCATCTAGGCAGTTGAAGCCTCATGAGAGGAATTACCCAACTCATGACTTGGAGTTGGCAGCTGTGATATTTGCTTTGAAGATCTGGAGACACTACCTTCTGGGAGACAAAGTGTTGATATACACAGACCACAAGAGCCTCAAGTATATTTTCTCACAGAAGGAGTTGAATATGAGGCAGAGGCGGTGGCTGGAGCTGATGGCAGACTATGACATTGACTTGCAGTATCATCCAGGCAAAGTCAATACCGTTCCTGATGCACTGAGCAGGATGCCAGAGAACAGAGTGCTAGTCCACCTCACACAGCAGAGGGAGTTGATTCAGGAATTCATCAGATTGGATTTGATGTTAGTGCAAGGGGGTGATAAGGCCGGGCAGTTCATGGCTTTACAGATCCAGTCATCATTGATAGAGGAGATCAAGGAAGCTCAGATGGAGGACCCCAGATTGCAGACATTCAGAGCTCAGGTGGAGGCTGGATTGAGGTCGGATATCTGCATTCACCCAGATGGTGCATTGTATTTTGGAGATAGACTTTGTGTTCCCCAAGGGGAAGTCAGACAGAAGATTTTGGAGGAAGCTCACAGTTCAGCTTATTCTATACACCCTGGGGGAAACAAGATGTACCAGGACCTGAAGAAGCACTTTTGGTGGAATGCCATGAAGAGGGAGATAGCCCAGTTTGTTGCTAAGTGCTTGGTTTGCCAGCAGATAAAGATCGAGCATCAGAGATCAGCTGGACTTCTTCAACCTTTGCCGATACCCGAGTGGAAATGGGAGCACATCACCATGGACTTCGTGACGGCATTGCCTCGGAGTCCCAGGGGTAATAATGCGGTGTGGGTGATAGTTGATCGCCTCACCAAGTCAGCTCACTTCATACCATTCAGGGTAGGCCAGTCAACAGAGGTTCTGGCAGATAAGTATTTGAAGGAGGTGGTTCGTCTGCATGGAGTTCCAGTTAGTATTGTGTCAGATAGAGACACCAGATTCAGATCTCATTTCTGGGAGAGTCTCCAAGAAAGTCTGGGAACTCGTCTGAAATTCAGTACTTCTTATCATCCTCAGACAGACGGACAATCTGAGAGGACTATCCAGATCCTTGAAGATATGTTGAGGGCTTGCATGATTGACTTTGGGGGATCTTGGGAAGACCATCTTCACTTGGCTAAGTTTTCATATAACAACAGCTACCAGGCAAGTATTAAGATGGCACCCTTTGAGGCATTGTATGGTAGGAAGTGCCGATCACCGATTTGTTGGGATGAAGTCGGTGAGAGGAGTCTTTTGGGACCAGAGATTCTGATGCAGACTACAGAGAAAGTCAGGGTTATCAGAAATCATCTCAGGGCTGCTCAGAGTAGGCAGAAGAGTTGGGCAGACACTCGGAGAAGGCCATTGGAGTTCCAGGTTGGAGATCATGTATTCTTGAGGATATCACCTACCAGAGGAGTGATCCGGTTCGGTGCTCGGGGGAAGCTGAGTCCAAGGTATATTGGCCCATTCGAGATCCTGGATCGTGTGGGAGATGTGTCCTATAGATTGGCATTACCGCCATCTTTGGACGGGGTGCATAATGTCTTCCACGTGTCTCAGTTGAGGAAGTATGTCAGGGATGACAGCCATATTCTGGATCATTCCGAGCTGGAGCTACAACCGGATTTATCATACCAAGAGCAGCCGTTGGCCATTCTGGATAGGAGTGTCAAGACACTGAAGAACAGAGCTATTCCATTGGTATTGGTGTCATGGAACAGGCATGCGCCAGGAGAGGCCACTTGGGAGCGTGAGGACGTTATCCGGGATCGTTATCCTCATCTTTTCACATCTTGATTGGGTAAGACTCTTCCCTTCTACCTTTTCTACCGTTATCTTTCCTTGTATCCATATCTATCTGTTGCTTTTCCTGTTATCTTTCACCTTATGAAATTTCGAGGACGAAATTTTTGTAAGGTGGGTAGATTGTAATACCCCTCTCCCGGAATACGTGCCTAGTTACGTATTCAGTCCTTTGACCGTATTTTCCGATGTACCTTCCGTATTTGACCGATTTTAATTTCAAATATCATTTTCCAATATTTTAGATTTTATGTGATTTTCTGGAATTTTCTGGAATTAAAATGAATTTCTCCGAAACCGGTGTCGGCCAGTGCCGCTGACCGATTCCAGGATTTTTAACTCACAAACAGTTAGGAATTTCTAGATGGTCCTTTAGGCATTATTCCTTAGAATCATATTTTCAACCTACACTCTTTTTCTGGAGATTTTATAAATTTATGAAAATTCCAACTGAGTCGGCAGGTGACTGATTCCGGGATTTTTAATTTTAAAACTACAAATTATTTCTTCAAACGAATTTCACCATGAGTCTTAAAATCTTATTCTTGATTTTTGGTAAAATTTTCAGACCAATCCGAGATACTTGAAATTCGGACCTTTTTTCAAAAATTGCAAAAATCCAAATTCCACTTCATTTCCACCTCATTTCCCACTCATCACTTCACCTAACCCCACTCACTCTCTCCCTCTCCCACAGCCGGCCAAGTGGCCAAAGAGAGGACACTCACCTCACCCCTCCTTTTGCAAGATAACCCCTCACATTCACCAAAATGTCAACCCCTTCACATAAATCCCAACATATAAATTCCTTCAATTGCAAATTTCCCCTTTCCTTCTCATTTTCTTCATCAAGAGAGGAATTGCAAAATCCCCTTCTTCTTCCTCTTCAACAAACCCTAACTTCAAGAGATCACCCAAATCCCTTCACAACCACCTCTAGATCACAAGGGATTCATCAAGGACTTCATCTAGAGCTCCATCTTCAACCACTACTCCCCAAGGCAACTCCAAGAGCTAGTTCTTCAACCTAGCTTCAACTACAAGTTGTGGATTGGAGCCAACACCTCCATCCTTGGATCAAGCTTCAGATTTGACCCCTCCAGGTGAGTTCTTACTCACCAAGACCTAGTTCACACATCACATACTTGAAGTAGAAATCTTTGTTCACTTGCACACTAAAAATCCTATTTTTAGGTCATCTAAGCTCAAATCCAACCATTCCAAGGGAGTAATTCACTCACCAAGACTTGTATTAGCCTTAGAGCACTGTATTTACACTTCTTGTACACATAGGTCACCTAAAACCAGGAATTTAGCCATCAAACACGTTTCCAGAATTTCTGTCCTGTACACTGATTTTCCCCACTATTAGTCGACTTACCATAAGACCTAGTCGACTAGAACACTTAGCTGAAATTTAGTTTTTCTGGAAAACACAGTATTAGTCGACTTGCCCAAAATATCAGTCGACTAATAAACTCTCTGGAAACCCATATTAGTCGACTCCTGAATCCACCTAGTCGACTAATCCATCCTGGACCAGAAAACCCTACTTTCTGTATCAAAGACCTAGACGACCGAAATATCTGTTAGTCGACTAGTGCTTCCTATTAGTCGACTAACCCTCTTACCCTAGTCGACTAGTATGCACTGAAACAGAATTCCAACACTCTGTATCCCAGTTTTAGTCGATCAATCCAAACTCCTAGTCGACTAGAAACCCTATTAGTCGACTAACCAATACCCCTAGTCGACTAATCCTGGCTGTGTGTCATAGTTAATTTCTGTTCTAAATTTAGTACCTATACTTGTTACATGTGTATTATTTCCTGCTCGTTCATGCTTCAATACCAGCACTACATGACATATAACTGAATGGATGCATCTCCTATTGCCTCATGACTTGTTATTGTATATATTCGTTTCATGGCATGTTAAATAGCAACATCACCACCTATCATGCCATCTCTTAAAACAAAGCATGATACACCGGACTTTTACATAAAATGCACCAACTTACACATGGGTCAGGGGGAAATATGCGGATATCGATATGTGTTCGTGTTTACAGTGGTATTAGGATGTGCACCATGTTTCCGGTCTTACCTGCGGTACTCCAGGGGACCGAGGGGAGTGCTTCCTCCCTTTCCTGTTTCCTGTCATGACAAGGGCATACATAAGACCCTCCTGTTAGCCTAGCGGCAGGTTCCGTCTTCAAGCAACGGAACAATACTGGGCCGTGGTCCCGGGCATGCACGGGACACACTGTAAACATAGTTCGTCGATACAACCGCTGTTTCCAATAACAACCTTGTTTCACTTGGATATGGATCTATGTGCTCTGGGACGCTGGGTCACATAGCTAGATATCACAGTAAGACAAGTAATAATAATAAGACATTAATTGTAGATTTATTGCATATGACTTTATCTTTCTTAGTTTACATCTCTGGTCATGCATTGTTACTTAGTACTATTTCATTATCTCTATTCATGATCCTTGCCACTTGGCTATCTTTTATTTGTTGTATTATGTCTTGACCCTTTGGATTTGCATATTCAGATTCTGAGGCTTGGAACGAAGTGGAGCCTTCCACAGAGGACTTGGCTTACCTAGGAGAGCAGGCTGACCAGCTCTAGATCTATCCTGCCCGACACTTCTTTTTGGTTCACGGATCTCCATCCTTACGTGAGCACTTTTGTATTTTTGGTTGTATATCGTTCTTTTTGGACTTGGGTTGTGATAAAGGACACTTGTAAAGTGATTTTTGCTTATCATAACTTGTGTAACTTTGTACTTATATTTTGTAAGTTGGCATATGATTATACCACGCTGTGTGTGTTGTACTCTGATACTTGTTGTACTTATGCTTAGCGTATATACGTGGGGGCACCATCTGACCTACGTATATGCGTTGCAGTAACGTTCCCGTATCATTGGGATCGGGGCGTTACAAGAGCAAAATAATTTTCTTATTTTCGTGTGTGGATGATATTTTGCTTGCTTCAAGTGATTTGGACTTGCTTCATAAAGTGAAGCGATTTCTCTCACAACAGTTTTAATATGAAAGATATGGGTGAAGTCTCTTGTGTTATTGACATAAAAAGTGACAGAGACAGATCTCAAAAAATATTAGGACTGCCTAAAGAAATCTATATCAATAAAATTCTTGAGAGATTTCGTATAAAGGATTGTTCACCTGGCGTAGCACCAATTGTTAAAAGTGACAAATTTAACTTGAAGCAATGCCCAAGTAATTATTTGGTTAAGGAGTTTTGTTTCAGGGCTTCAGATTATTGACTCAATCTCTAAGTCATTGAAGATTTACTGTGACAACTCTGTCACAGTGTTTTTGACCAAGAATAATAAAAGTGAAAGTCACAGTAGACACATCGATATAAAGTATTTAAAACTTTGGGAACATGTGAAATCAAGTAAGGTGACTATTGATCATATTAGTACTAGATTGATGATTGCGGATTCTTTGACAATAAGACTGCCTCCTAAGACTTATAAGAAGCATGTGAGCATATGAGACTCAGTTCTATTTTGTAACTAAGATACTCTATATGCTTGTATCGCTTTTGGTCGATTGAAAGCTTTAATTGATTTAAATTTGTCTTCTCATTTACTGTTTGTATACATAAAGTTGAGAGAATGACAATATTAAATAGATTCTGAATGAGCATTTAGAAGCTCATTCATAAAAATATGACTCACATATTTCATTCAAATGAGAAAGTTATATTGTAATATATGGAAGGTAATACTTAATCTTAGAGAACTTGCTGCCATGATTTATGTGATTTAAACTCTTTTATTTGAGTATAAGGATATAGAGAAAAAATTTATTTATGTATTAATTATAATACATGTTAAGTATTCTATGGGCCAAGTGGGAGAACGTTGGATCTTAATTTTATTTAAATAAAATAACCAATTTTCAGTTTTTATGGCCCATTAGAAATTTAAAGGAAAACCCACAAACAATTATTTTTTCCTAGAATGTGAGACACATTAATTGGAATTACAACTACCCAATTTTACTCTTATTTATATGTCCTTTTTGATAGGAAAATATAAGTGTGAAAATTATTCTTAAGGGATAAGGGTCTCTAGTCTACAAAAGTCTGTGAGATTCTATCTTTTCATGAATATAAAGTTTTGGATAGACTAGCGAATGAATCCCAAAAATTCTGGTGTTCTTTATTTTATTACAAAAAGAATTTGAATTTGATTGCTATAGCGGGAGGTGCGATCTATTCCATCCGCTCTTAAGTTTTTATGCAATTAATCTAATTTGAAAATTGTTAACATTTTATAGCTGCATTGTATAGAAAAAAATGAAGACGTACATATAGATGGAAGCATTGAAATATTGATCATTCTTTATGAGAATGGATTGCATCGAGTATCTATGAATTGCTATTAATTCGACAGATTAGAAAAGGCCAAGAGTTTTATTTTGATGAGATTCAATGAGTAATTTCAAATTTAATTGAAAATAAGATAGAAAAAGATATATTGGGATGTTTTAAGTGTGTGCAGAATAAATTATGATAACTTGAAATTGATAAGTGTGTAAAAAGAGAAGGGTGTATGTAGACAGTAAAGAAAGTTAGTATGAATAGAATTTCCCTTTTCTAAAAGGTGTTTGGGGTCCAGAAAAATTTGTATCATATTTGGCAGATTTTTAGTCTCTTATTTTCTTTTCTTTTCTTTTTGTTAGAGTTTGAATCAAAATGCGGGTAATTTTTGAAATTAAGTCTTTGCAAGAGTGTTTTAGCTGAGTTTTTGAGTAGTTTTATGATTTTATGTGCGGAGAGCAGGTATAAAAGCCTTTGTAAAGTGTTGTCTCTATCACCATCAAAATTATCCATTCACCGCTTATTGATTAATTTTTTTCCTAATTAAATTCATCGGTGTCCACCAGAGAGCAAATTCGAGGTTTAGTCGGAACAGTGTCGGAAAAGAAATAATGCCGGTTGACACGCGGTCTTGAAGTGCCAACTTGTGAGGAGCCTAGCTCAACAACCAAGACCTGAACCACTCGACCATTTACGGGAGACCGTTGATTAGTTGAGATGGTCCTTCCTCAAGAACAAAAAGGGAGACGCATAGACAAGGGACACAAGGGAGACACATAGGAGAGTGTGGGCCCACTACAAAGATTAGCATCCAACGGTCAAGAAGGACACATGTGTCTCCTGTGCTAGATTAAAGCTCCAAGGGGTGGACCCAACTTTGTTTTAGGGCCGTGGGTCCCAAAAGCCCTAGGGGTGGTCTCCCTTGTAAAGGGTTAATGATGCACAACTTTTTACAGTGAGAGAGAGAGATCTGGGGAAAACTTCAAAAATTTCTTACTGTTTGGTGAAAGAGATTTGAGTTCAAATCTAGGTCATCATACATTCAAACTAAATGAAATGTCTATAATTCTTAAAACAAAACAAAAAGAGAGCAAAACAACTTGTAAGACTGCAAACCTCCTTTTATATATCTAATCACCATCTAACTACAGGAGATAGACATATGGGCATCACTCCATAAATTGTGATCAACCCCATTTGTCAGTTTCCAATAGATTTGGCAAATTAATGCTAGTTGAACTACCGAAAACCTACCTACACATGTTTGATTGTCGTAACTGGCTGTAAGTCGTAAGTTGTAAATGATAAAATCTTTTACAGTTATAAATGAGTTACATGCAAGTAAGTTTTATGGCGTTTGATTGATAATGTAAAATTATAAGTGAGAAAGTGTACTGTGTTTTACGATATGAGAAAGTGTAATGTGTTTTACGATATTTGGTTGTTGTGTGTAAGTCATAAGTGAAAAATTAATCACTAAAAAATATTTTAAAATAGTAAATAAATACTAAAAAATAGTAAATATTAAAATATTAAATATTAAATAACTAAAAATTAATTAAATATATGAAAAATATATATATCAAAAAAATAAAAGTAGTAAATATAAAAATATTAAATATTAAAAATTAATCTAATAATCAAAACTTATTAAATTTATATTAAAATTACTAATCTATAAATAAAGTAAGAATTAAATTAAGTGGAATACATTATATTAATCTAATAATAAGAATATATTAATCTAGTAATAAAAAATTCTAGTATTAAAAATATGAAATTATTATAATAACCTTTAATCTAATAACTATATTTAATCTAATAATTAAAAAATTCTCATAATTTATAAAGATTAATCTAATAATAAAAACTTTAATTTAATTACAATTATTATTTGCAACATAATTTGCATACCACAAAATTACTGTTTGTGCTGCAAGTGAGCTGTAAGTAAGATTTACATCACCACAAAATTAACTGTTTGTGTTACAAGTGAATCGTAAATGAGATACAAGTACATTTTATGACTTACGATTCAAACAAACATCGTAAATCGTGACTTATGGAGTTTCCGGTGAAACAAACACGCTTACAGAAGAGAGACATATCTACCTCACTTCCACTTCCATCCATAAGAAGAGATGCACATACTTTGTGTTGAGGTTGATTTGGCAAACACACTTTTACATACTTCTGCTAGTTTTTCGCACATGCGATCTTTGTGAATACAAGCTTAAAGTTATCAAGAGAGTATTGATTTTTTGTGCCATAAAACATTCAGGGGACCTGAGTTGAGAGTACTTGTTTGCTGTGGGGAGGAGGTGAGCCCACAATTTCAAGTTCCTTTTCTTGAACATGTATTTCAAAATTGATGAAATTCAAGATACAATTGTAAATATGGTGTAAAGCAGCACAGATTTTTTTGGTGAACGCGAGAGTTTATGGGACGAATGTGATGTCAATCAAATTGAAATACAAACCCATTAAGGTTTGCATTAAATATATCATAGATAGTTTTAAATTTAAAATCTCTCGTGATAGTACAGAATTGAGCTTTCACGTCACATGTTGATGTCGGTTTCATTAATGCAATGAGTGAAAAAAAGGCGGTGTCATGTTTGTAGGGACGAACCGACGTATGAAAACTTACGATGTCTGTTCTTTGAAGAACCGATGTCGAAAGTTAAAAAAATAAAAAAAAATAACTTAAGTGGCGACATTGTTTCCTTTCCCTCTCAAAGTTTCCCAAAAAATAAATTCCTCGCCCACCTCCTCTCTCCCCCTCAAATTCACCATAGATCTCAAACCCTGTTAGATCTCTCTCCCTTGGTCTCGCCGAGTGTCTCCTCAAGCTCGCCTCCACCCTCATCCAGCGCCTTCATGAGCTCCAGCGAACTCCAGCACCCCCACGAGCCACAGTGGGGAGCTCTGCTCTGAGCAGAGCAACATGAAAACATGTGTAAAATTTTATTAAACTCTTTTAACTCTTACTTAGTTGCCCTATTAGAAACTCGAGTTGGTGCTACTATTGTAGCTAGAGTTAATGTGAGATTTTCAACGATTAGGAACATACTCGGTGGCTCATGGAGTTCAGAGATTTTCTCCGCTGTAATTTTTTATTTTATTGGCCCAGTTGATACTCGGTGGCTCGTGAAGCTCATGGGAGCGGTGTGGCGGCAGTGGAGCTCGTGGTTGCGGCTGTGGAGCTCGTGGTTGAGATTCTCAGCGATTGGATTTTTTTTTTTAAGTAAAAAGTTTTGATGTACAGTTTGATGATATTAATGATGATAAGTTTGATGATTATGATGATAATGTTTTGAGTTTTTGTGAAGTGTGAAGATTGGATTAATTTTTTTTGATTCTGAAATATTTTGAGTTTGATGATGATAATAATAATTTTGGGTTCGAATTTGAGATGATGTCAACTTTCTCGCTACGATCGGCGATGAGGTCATGGAGAAATACGATGGAGCGGTCTATAGGAGGAAGATGATGGTAGATTTTTTTTAGTTTTTTAAAATAAAAAAGTTTTCATGCCAGTTTAAAACCGACATCTTTGCCCCTACCTTACAACATCGGCCGCATAGACGTTGGTACATCGTTTCATTTTCACATCGGTTTTAACCGACATGGAATCTCTTTTTTGTTGTAATGAATCCAACGAGACGGGACAGAGAACCGGAAACGAAATCGGGTCTCTTACCCGATTTGTTACCCGGATTCACCGACTCGCAGTTGGCCAACGAATTCAGTACGAGACGGGTTCAACACGTCTCGTAACGAATCCAACGAGACAGGACAGAGAACTGGAAACAAATCGGGTCTCTTGACCCGATTTGTTACCCGAATTCGCTGAGATGGCTCCAACTCATCTCGTCTTTTATTATTATTATTATTTTAAATTTTGAGGTTTAAAATAAAGTAAAAAAAACAAGATAAGGGTCTCCATCTAATTTTCTCTCTCACAGCTATATTATATAGGACTTAATACGCGCGCACACACACACAAGGGGGTCGTTTTCCCGACCCGATTCGTCCTGTAATTCGTAACGGATGAATCTGACCCGTCCCGTTTAAACGGGACGGGTCGATTCCTCTGACCCGCCCCGTAGTCGCCCTGCGCAACTCAGGCGAGTCGCACAGGGCGAAGCGGGACGGATCGAAGCAGGTCGACCCCCCCGATAGCCATCCCTACTCACATCACAAGTTCAAGTCTTAGTAAGTGCAATATTATGTTTTTTTACTATTTTTTTCGCTTATCTTATTATATTTATGTCCACACTGAAATTCTTATTACATTTACGCTCACATTAAAAAATTATCTTGTCACAGCCTCTACACGTTCACGTAGAGACCACGCACGTCAATCCCACATCCAACAAGGAAGCTAGCTCTCTAGTGAACATTATCAACAGGGACGTCGCGCCGGCGATGATCAGACGGGGACGTGTTACAAACATCGCCACCAGGACCAGTCCCAAATTGGCTTTCTTGATCTTTCTTTATGTCATGCCCTCCAGCTAGCTCCCAAGGAAGCCCAAATCCAGTCTCAAATCTCAAGCCCAACCCCAAACAAACACCCAAAGTTGAATCTTTAGGCCAGGGGCCGTTTGTTTTCGCGTAAAACTCCGTAATTCGTAATGACTTACTACCCAGTTACAACTACGGCGTTTGTTTGGACCGTAATTCGTAAAAGACTTACGTAACCCAACTAACACTCACTTGCAACCCAGTTACCACTCACTTACAGCCCAGTTACAGCTGATTTTGTGGTCATACAAATTTGTATTATTTTTTTATATTAATATTAAAATTTTTAATATTTAACTTTTTTAATATTTATTTGCATTATTAAAACTTTTAAAATCACCAAATGGTTAATTTTGTGGTCAACTTTTTCACTTCCGACTTAACATTACGACAACCAAACACCGTAAAGTATAATACACTTTCCCCTTTACAATTTTATATTACCAACTAAACACCGTAAAATTTACATACATGTAACTAATTTACAATTGTAAAAGACTTTACCAATTACAACTACGAATTACGGTCAGTTACGACAACCATAGCAAATGAGTTAGTTTTAAAAAAGAAATGTTGTGCGCGCGTGTGATACCAAAAAATAAAAAAAGAAAAGGGAAAAAAAAGCAAGGGTTTCTTTTTCTTTTTCCCTTTTTTTTTTTTTTTTTGTGAGATACCTTCCTTTCTCCTCTCTCCTCTCTCTCCCACCACAACTCTTTACTCTTTCCATCCCTCCACGCGTATTCGCTTGTTTTCAAGTCTCAATTTTTATGGGGTGGGCGTGGAACCAACGCTAGCTTTCTATCAAAACTCAAAAAGAGTGCACTCAAAACTCAAAAGCCACAAGATTGGAGGTCCCCATTCTTTCACTCAACACTTGTATAATCTCTCTCTCTCTCTCTCTCTCTCTCTCTCTCTCTCTCTGAGGTAGCTACTTCTCATTCAAGCCTCTCCTCTCTCTCTCTCTCTCTCTCTCTCTCTCTCTCTCTAATGTGGTCCTTTAGGACTATGACTACCACCATAGGCTACTTGGACTACTTATTAGTGGAGAGAGGGCCAAGAATCGCATGGATGACTTTGGTAGCTTCCAAATCAGGGGCTTTCTCCTTTACATCCCTCTCAATCTCTCCATTTTTCTTAAGATGATGATGAGTATGGGTCAACTCTAGCAAACAATCACTCACCCCCCGAGCACGAAATTGGAGTTCCTTCCTAAGTTTTTTTTTGTCTTGTACCATTTGGTGTCTTGTTCTCACTCTCCTCTATGCCTAGCTACCTAGCTAAGCCAATGCTTTTAACTTCTCCATGTACTCCTATTTTTGCCTTGAGAGTCATGAGGGTCATTGTCCGAGTTATGTTAACCCTTCTCCATGTTCTCCTTTGTGATGATTGTTTTTTCTTTGGCCTGTTTGGTTAAGGGTGTAAGTGAGAAGTAAGGAAGTGAGAAAGTGGTAATAGTTCTCTTTAAAACTTAGGAATTGGTTACTAAGTTTTTCGGTGTTTGGATATTGTTGGGAAGTGTGATTTGAAAAATGTTATGTCTTTTCCGGTGTTTGGATGATAATGTGAAAGTAGAAGTGAAAAAGTTGACCACAAAGTTCACCGCAAGATATATTAAAATAAAAATTAATTAAGAAAATAAAAAATAAACTGTAATTAAAATGCAAGTGGGATTTACATGATTAAAAAATTAACTGTTTTGTGCTACAACTTATTACAAATGAGATTTACATGACCACAAAATTAACTGTAGCACTCTGAAAGTGAAGAAATGGTTGTGTAAAAGAGAAAAGAGAAAAGGAAAAGGAGTTTTCTTATTCTTATTTTCTAAATCCGATGTTTGAATAGATAGAAAGTAAGCAATTATACTTCCTCATTTTCTTACTTCCATCCACTTACCTGCAACCAAACACCCCTCAGTGGCCCTTCAAATCTCTCTCTCTCTCTCTCTCTCTCTCTCTCTCTCTACATTCATTCACATTTGCTAAGAGATTAAAGAGAGATTTTGTACAAAAGATAAGTAGGCTCATTGTCGAGATTTTGGATTTTATGGGTGATGGTGGGCCCCAATTGTGGGTAGGCCTGTCATATTATAGGTGCAGTGGCCGACCAGCTTAATTGGGTCCATTTTCCGAGCCTAACTGGCTTATTTAGGGCTTAATCATTGACATGTTGACCAAGTTAATACAGAATTGACCTGAGTTGAGCCTGAGTTAGTGGCAAGTTTACCCACGGCAACGCTCAAACCAAGAATTTAAAGGGCCCTTTGTTTTCAAAGGGACTCAAGTTCATGCACCAACTTTATACAACTCCATTTGAGCCTCTTTGTTTTCAAAGGTAGTAATTGTCTCAAGTTCATGTACCAACTTTATACAACTCCATTTGAGCCTCCGTAGTAACAGTATACTTCACTTCAAAGTAAAACACTCAATCAGACCCATTCAGAACATGGGGTGCGGTTCACGTGTGTGAACCACACACATATTATAAGATGTGTGATTGACATTCTTATAATATTATAAAGGTCCAAACGTTTAAAGTTTTGTACTCCTGAAATCCAATATCTTATCTACGTGTCAATGCGAGATTGGACCTCTTATAGCATGTGTGTGGCTCGCACACATGAACTAATTCCCTCAGAATGTGCCTATGTGATGTGCGTGACCCAAAAAAAGGGGTAACTTCTCAGATCATTACTCTCACTGACTAATACTATTCTAACCCGAGTTTTCTAACTCAAATCTAATTCGAGAGTATGATTTGTGAGGCTATTCCTCATGCACTGGACACAACACGTGTCATACAACCTTGAGTTAAGGTTTAGTTAGAAAGCCTGAGGTACAATAACAGTAGTCCTAAAATTTACTTTGTAAGATCTTTTCATCTCATGTTCTATATGTTTGCCAGAATGCCCTTGGTTCAAGATTGTTCATGACATTACAAGAAGTGAACTGAAATACCCAAGCCCAAGCCCAGCCCAGATGACAAGATCTTTAAGGCCCAAGCCCAATAGATAAGAGCTTTAAGGCCCAAGCCAACACAATTCACCACAGGCTCCAAAGGATTTGAAAATAATATTTACCTGAAAGAGGAGCTAAACATCATGCCCTTTCATCGTATGCCTGATTCACAATTCTACTTAGTTCAAAGTCTCATAACAAACAAAAAGGTTTGCATCCTGATACCATCTCATTTACAATAACAGTTTTAGTACCAAGTGCACAATCAAACTGACATAATGCATTATTTTGAAGACAGTTTGCAACCCTACAGAAATTCAAAGCGTAGCGAACAAAACCGCCCAGGATTTCGAGTTGTTAGCTCGAATAAGGAAACCATGAATGATTCCTTTGGCACCGCCATGCTTGACATCTCTCTCAGACGAGAAAATCTTCAGTACATTCATTCTTTAATCACGACAATTTGATTCTGTTTCAAGACTACATCAATCAGCAAGAGGTTAATGGCTGCCAAAGAGGACGTACAGATCATGGGTCGATGAGATTATGTTCCTTCGCCCTTTCTTTTGGATAAAGATGAAACTTTTAGGAGAAAGCGACGCCTCAATCTTCCAGCATCTTCATGGGCATCAGTGGTGTCAAGTTTCGATACTTCACTCCGCCATTCATAGAGAAAAAGTTTGCTTCTTCGCTATCCCTCATCCTATGAACACAATCCAGATAAGATCTTGATCTGTAGAGCTGCAAAGGAGCAGAATATATCTGATATATGTTTGCCAGCCAACCATCTCAACTTGTCGTGAGGCATCTCAATTAATTAAAAGGACAAATGCAAGATGCTTCAGTTCCTTCCATATGAAGTCTCTCCCCTCTCCATTATTGGGAGAATACAATCAGGCCAGGAATCTATGTGGGTGGGGGGGGGGGGGGGGAAACTTTTCCTACAAGGCTCATTACATGTATCAAACTTTTATGCAGCATGCTCTGCATGGACCAGTTTGGAGTTCTAAAATAAAAAGGCCTAGGTTTTGCAAGTTGGCCATTGAAAATGGGCACGATGTTAGGCAAGCAGGCAAGGCATGGGACGTTACAAACATATTTCAAGTCTGCCTAATGTTCCAATCTAATAATAAAGAGTTAAAATCATAATCTAGAGAGTAGAGGCATACAGCCAACTGACAACAGCATATAATTTGTTAGTAGCCATCTACAAAGTAACAAAATGACAGGATAAAAAATAATGCTTTAGTTCGAGTCAATGACCACTGAGATGTACCAAAAGTAAGTGCATTACTTCAGCAGCTAAGGTGTTGATACAAATAGTTCAAGGGAAATGCAAAAGGACAATGAAAGACTCGTGGAAGTAATGGGTGCCAATCATGCTAGATGAAATTAATAAGGAGACGAATGAACACAGAATAAAAGGAAATCAAAAGGACAATCAAACGTCAATTGAAGTACAATGTTTGATGGATTCAAGGGGAACCTGATACTGACTCAATTACAAATGAATGAAAAGCCATGGTGTGTTAAATGATCCAATTGGTTCAGAAAGTGTGACAAAAGCCAGCAACCAAAATGACAGCAGGTACAAACATAAATAGCTCTGGCAGGGTGTTGGAAATGATAGTTTTCACCTTAGAAAGCGACTGGAGTCCGGAATGTCATCAAAATCGAGTATCAAAGATCGTCGAATAGTGATATCATCCAGCATCACATGTCCCAAAGGACACTCGCTTTCGCCCAATTGTCAAAGCATGGACCTCACATCCATGAAAAAGTACAGAAATTTGTTGCGTGTCAGAGACCCATTCACGTAGTAAAATGACGAAGATGGTTAAATGTAGGTACCTGACTATGCTCCAGATGATATACTTGCTGTTCTCTGGAATCTGTTTCGAGGATCTCAATACTCTCAGATGTAACCGAGAATGTTGCTTTAGACACATAAAAGACCTAAGATGAGAAAATTGTAGATCACTTCTCAGTCTCCTTTCCCACAAAAGAAACGGACATTTTATTCCTGGCAATTGCAGTCTTAGATTCTCTGCATCAGACACACATTCCACAGTTATCAAATTAGGGAATGAAAACATGTAGGACAATTAAATTAGAGAATGGCAGTTTACCAGCATAATTCTTACCCTG
The DNA here is from genome assembly GCA_038442645.1 of Agave tequilana. Classification (NCBI taxonomy): domain Eukaryota; kingdom Viridiplantae; phylum Streptophyta; class Magnoliopsida; order Asparagales; family Asparagaceae; genus Agave; species Agave tequilana. The sequence continues at coordinate 21,511 of JAVJIF010000808.1, forward strand.
CCTTCATAGGGGCACGGGCATCACCATTATCATCATTAAGTTCTAATGGTAAAAGGCAGGCTAATGCTGGATTTAGCTTGAGGTGTGATCCGGCTGGGCCTTGCGACTGCCGCTCCTTCATTACCATAAAGATATAGTATGCAATAACCAAATTCACTGACATAACAGCAAGGAATCCACTCACAGATCTTTGGGATGAGGAGGACAGCTGACTTGCACCGGGCAATATATGATATTCGTGTAATAATACATTGGGCGCCATCCACATGATTATAGATACAAATAAGAAGTTCCATATTACTGTTGACATGCTTCAACTCCGTTGAGAAGGTTACTACTAGAATGTTGCAATGTTACTTCCTCAGAGAAAGAAAAAAAAAATATTACAATCAGCAATCTTTCGCTGCCTATATCGAGTCATAAACAAAGAAGCAATGGTCTCAGAATGGGTCTAAAGACTCCATTTACTAATTTTGGGCTGAAATATGACAATTTAGGAAAAGAGAAAAGTCAAATTTCACTAAAGTTGGAGAAATTTGACGAAACTTTACGATTAGGCTAGAATTGTTATAACTGTTAAATTATTGTAATGCATGTAGATGAAAACATGAAAATGAATACCATAAGTTATGTCACCGACCAATAAAGTACAAGAAGTAATTATGAACAAGTTAGGAGTATTTCCTCAACTAGTTGTGAAATGCTTGTGAATATTTCATGATCATGAATGTTTAAAGAGAATGCAAATAAACAAATCTCACAAGTTACTTGAACAACACAGAGAAAACTGAAGAAACTCTGGAAATGGGCATGCATGCTATCACTATGTGAAATTATACAAGTTCATTTCTTAGAAACAGATGAAAAAGCTGCAGTAAGTAACAAAAAACTGCGACAGCAGCAATAACAACAACGATAACTAATAATAGACCATAACTAATATGTGAATAGGTCCCTCCAAAGTTGGGAAAGGGGCTGCCTTAGATAGGAGGTCTTAGTTTCTAATTCTCAGGTGAGTAATTTAAAAAGGAGGCATCTAAGAGGAGAAAAGGGAGTGCCACAGGCGTCACAGCTAGCCCTACGAAGAAACTAGCACATGATAAGTCAAAAATATTTCCTCCAATCAAGAAATATTTCTAGTTGTGAATATATCAAATTGATGAATTATTTAAGAATGTGAACAAAAGAAGTTCATTATAGGGAATGTTTTTAATAATGCTTCATGCGCTGAGAAGATATTGCAAGTCTTGCTCAAGTAAGGATTTCTTGTTTGCCACTGTTGCCAAGTGTACATTCTTGAAAATAACTATTTCTTTCAGCTATGTTGCCTAGTATCTTGAGTCACATATGAAAGGCTTGCTGGTGCTCAATTCTCATTGCCACTAAAACATTCCAACATTCAAATCCAGAAGTAAATGGTAAATTTTCACCATACAATAAGAAAAGGTACCTATATTCACATCGCACTATCACAAGCGTGACATTTCATCATGCACTTTGTGTGAATTCATCAAAGAAAGATACTGTAGCTTCTACAGTTAAAGAGGTTTAAATCAGCACAAGAGATATTTTGCACAGGACATGATCACTGTGCTAATCAATATGATTCGTTTACGAATAAGGATTTTCACAGTCAAGAACATTGTTGATTCACCAGAAAAATGGAAAGGGAAAAGATCGGTGGATAATCAATATAACCCAAAGAGTCCTTTTCAATAACTAGATTTAGGTGTGTGCCTCTTGCATGCCACTATTTACTTGAAGCCAAAACAGTAATTATGGCATGTTCATTTACATTGCACAACATTGTATCACATTTCATGATGCAATTTGTGTCAATTCATCAAAAAATACACTGTAGTGGTTAAAAGATGCAAAAGACAGGACGAGATATATTGCAGAGGACATGATAACTGTGATAATCAATATGACTCATTTATGAGTGAGGATTTTCACAGTCAAGAAAATTGTTGATTCACCAGAAAATAAAAGGGGAGATGATCGGGGATGGATAATCAATAAACCCAAATACCCCTTTTCAACAACTAGATTTAGGTATGCTTTTGGCATGCCACTGTTTATTTGAAGTGTACAGACTCTAAACAGTAGTTATGGCATGTTTATTTAGATTGGCTATGTAAATTGGATGCCTAATGTTGCATAAGGGACAATTCAGAGTACCTAGAACCAATGTTCAAAATAATGATAACATTTTTCTTCTGTTATATTAACATAGGTTATAACGTAACGCATAACGTAGGTTAAGCGATTTAATATTTATTTAATAAAATAAATAAATATATCTATATATATATATATATATATATATATAATATATATATATATATATACACTATAGTTAAAAAAAATTATAAATAAAAAATAATTTAAAAAATCTAAAAAATATCAAAACAATATCTAATACATCTAACAATTCTCACAACAATTTTTAGCAAGTATCACAATAATTTTCACATTCATAAATTATAATTCATAATTCAATTTACACAAATAACAATATGATCTGCATATTTCATTATAATTCATAAATTTTAGCCTGTTATTCAATCTACACAAAGATTCATAATTCAGTCTACAATAATTCATAATTCAATCATAATTCATAATTTTTAGTTATGTTATTCATTAAATTCATAATTCAATTTACAATATGTATTCAATAACCCCCCGTGTCCTTCACTCTCTCTGATATTTACTACTCCGACCTCTCTTTGCTCTCTCCCCCATCACTCTCTCTCCCTTCGATCTCTCTCCCCCCTCTTTATCTCTCTCGCTTTCTCTCCCGACCTCTCTCTGCTTTCTCTCCCTCGAGAGATCAGAGAGAGATCAAGAGAGAAAGCAGAGAGAGATCAGGAGAGGGAGAGGAATCGGGAGAGGGATCGGGAAGGAGAGAGAGATCCGAGGAAGACTGGAGAAAAAATGAGAGAAGAGAGAGATCGGGGGAGAGCGAATTTGCATGTGCTTGGGACTGAGAACCGCCGCTTGAAAACGACGCCGACGAGAACCACCACGACACAGAGCCACCAGAGGTCGTTCTTCTTCCTTTGTTGTCAATCAAGAGGTATGTCTTCTTCTTTCTTCTCGGCGCCAAACAAGGAGACGACGACAAGGTTGCAGAGAAGACGAGCGAGCGAGCGAATTTGAGGGGATTTTTTTGCCATAAATCGGGACAATGTGGGGGGTTTATAAAAAGTCGACTTGCACCATAACGTAGGTTACAGTGAGTTATATTAATAATATAACGTGAGTTACAGACAAAATAACCATAATTATCAAACATTGCATTTTTAGACCTGTTACATAACGATTGGTTGACGTTACGTTATATAACGAGTTATAACGGGTTTTATAAAACACTGCCTAGAACTATGTGGCGGGTGATGGGTGGTGAGTGTTTGTGAAAGAAGAACAGCGATAGCAATGACTACTTGGGAAAGAATAAGACGAGAGGTAGGAGAATCAAACCCTTCAACAGGGAACTCAAGATCAAAGCACCAATAGCAAATCTTCTGTCAATCAAAACTGAATTTTCTAGTTACTTGAATTCTAAGAAGTATGAACACGGACACGGGGACACAGACATGTGACACAACAATTCTTTAAAAAGTAAGACACGAGGACACAACATGATACTAAAATATATAAAAATAATAACAGAGTGCATTTATACATATAATACTTAGACGTATTAGCATCTAAAAGTCCAGATATATAAAGATATATGATGATATAATGATAATATATAACTTAAAATTTTACCTATAATATATTTTTACGATTTTGCGAAAGGAATAGAACTTGTCTCTTTAACTTTCTATGTAGTAGTTCAATCCAATTCTTATATAGAAACATATCTAAACTTATAATAGTTTTTATATAAATCAACATTTTGATGGCGTTTACCCACTATATTCTTGATATGCACATGTATCCAAAACATATAATGTGATAAAGAAGTGCATGAGAATCATAGTACAAGTGTTGTAGAAGTGTTCAACAAGTCTTCTAGATTAAAAAATATGTTTGAAAAGTGTCCAAGAAGCGTTGGTGTCGAACAAGTTGCCACTGTGTCCGACATGAGTACGACTTCATCGTAGAAGTATCAATACTACATAATTGCATTATTTATATAGGAAAAACTACTAAAGAGTACCAGGTAAACTGCACTTATAATAAATAAAGAGTTCATATCAAATAAAAACCCTAGTTAAAATAGAAAGAAAACAGAAGTCATACTAAAAATAGAATTTCAAACTTCTTAAAAATAATCTTAAGGAATTCTAATATATCTTTGACATCGGCAGTGAAACCTAAAATTTCTAATAGGATTCAATCTGGGATGTTTCTAGTTTCTACATATAGTTAAGAATTCATTCATCATGCTTGTCCTTCGCTGTTCTCTTCCAACAATTCCCCCTGATTAAGAAGGATTGGCCTCCGGCTAGTGATGATCCTAATAACAATCCAACAACTCGGGGGCAAGGCATGGAAGCTTGTCCTCATCAATCCACGTAGCATTAATATCTAGTCATCCTCTCTAACAAGCATGAAAATGAGAAGAAGTTTACATACTCATAATCTAAGATAGCATCCATCTCATCAATATGTTGCGGAGGTGACAGTAAAGGAACTAGAATAGGAGCAACACCACCTATACTTGTAGGCAAAATAGGAAGCCCAAAGACATCTCGGTAAGGGATAAGTCCTTAACATTGAAAGTGGACTAATATTGATGATGACTCTACGCATTTGTTTTCGTTCGACCTATTAGAAAGTACTTTTTGAGGAATTCCTTCTGCATTGTCTCCAAATTAAATGATCACACTTAGTGTTCCTAGTCAATGTTTGGCTTTGTCTTTAAAGAAAAATGGAAGAGAGTGAGCCTAAGTGCGTCGTCAGAAAAGTTTGAATTTTGACAGTGAAACACACCTCTAGAAACTCATCTAAGTGCTTATAAGGGTCCTCATCAGTGTTCTAAAAATCAGTTTCATTATTCGTGCGGTCCAACACTGAATAATGATTAATCGAATTAATAGGAGATTAATCGGGGATTAATCATTTTTGAAAATTTAATATATTTAATTATATTTATACACAACTACATATGAATATATACAGTTATTTTTAAAAATACCTAAATATTATACAAGACAATATCTAAATGTGAAGTTATAAACCATGATATGATAAACAAGACAATATGAATAAATATTAAAAAAGAAGTAAAAGAACTTATCTCTTCACATTAGTAATCTAAGATTTCAAATTTTGCAACATAAATATAAATCAAAGAACTTACTAGCAAAATAAGATAAATAAAAAAATTAGTCAATTTATTAATCAAAATAATGAACTTTAAAAATGATAGAAAAAGATTGCTAAATAAGTTAATTTGAAAAATAATCAAAAATAATAAAACATAAGTATCACTTTATACGAAATATACAATAATAAAATATCATAATTCATCTGCTATTTAATAAATAACAATTCATCTACTATTTAATAAAATATAATTATCAAATCATCAACATTACACATAAACTACTTAGCAATCCAACATAGACAAAGTGAAGTTTTTCAAATAAAAAACATATGAAATACCTAAATAATTAATCAGGGATTAATTGGATTAATCGGGGATTAATCGGGCATTAATTGGGGATTAATTGTTTTGGCCGATTAATCACCCGAGCGCATAATCAGAGCGATTAATGTAATATTAAGAGGGCTGTCACCGAATCGGATTAATCGGCCGATTAATCCGATTTTTAGAACAGTGGTCCTCATTGGTAAGTCCATAAAAAAGGTAGGAGTTGATCACACTAGACTTAATCTCGTAGTGGTTTACACCCACATTGGAGATATGAATGCATGAGGCTGAAGTGTATGTGAAGGAGTGAAGTACTCCTTTATTGGTTTGGCTGTATAATGTCTTCAACCATTGTCGTGGACAGTGTCTTAGACCTAAAGATTCTCTCAGGTTCTGAATTGAAGGGGCTCAAATTAAGATTTTGAGACCTTGACCTAGCATACACCAAATTGATTTTTTTTCAAATATGTTTTTTTAATTTTTAATTTTTTTGTTATACCTAAATAAGCAATCGAGTGGTTAACAAACAAACCTAGAATATACCTATGACTCTAACCTCTCCTAAGATACAACTGGATCTTTGAGTTTGTTGAATACACAATTAACACTATATCTTGGCCAAGTAAGTGTAAGGGTAGTGGGCTCCCCCTACTTTCGTAGAGTCTTAATTAATGAACCCCTTCCCTTCGAGGCATTATATCGCAAACACTTTCCTTAGTGCCAAGATGAAAGAAATATATATGTACTCAACTCGCCCCTAGACTTCCTTATACTTCGAGAGCAGAATTGTTTGTCCTTAAGGCCAACGTCTAATGAATATTAGTTAAAAGGCTTGAATTAATGCAAATAAATAGTGAGCAAAGAGAGAGTAATAAAATCCCTACCTTATGTTGTTCAGAATATGTCCTTAAAATATTTTAAATATAAACACATCACATGCAATAGTCAATTTGTAAATTTTCTAAATGCAAACTAGAAAAGCATGTCCTAAGAAAAATTAGTCTCTACTCTTGAAATGTCATTTTTTAAATATGTTTAAGTTATGAATTTTTAAATTAATGAAAGGAAAAATTAACAAAAGAAAGGAAAGGTCTCAATGGATTTGCAGAAATAAAAAATTTACTTTTGCTCCTCTAATAAAATTTCTTATTCCCTTGCTCGTGTTGTATCTAAGAGAAAAAAATAGTTTCTATCTTTAATAAGGAAAACAAACTACAGTTCTCCCCAGTAACGACGCCAATTTGATCATTTTAAAACGGTTGTCATTAAATCCGTAAAATAATGCAAATCTAAAAATCGAATCTGAACTACTAAATACGAATAAAGCAGAAAGATCAAGTCGAACCCACAAAGAGATTTGTGTGGTTTTTCTAATTAAAGACTGCTGAAGAAAATAGTTGATGTTTTTTTATTTTTTTCAAAATTATCACTTAATTAACTAAAACAAATATCAAAACACTTAAGATATATCAGTTTCAAATGATTCTTGAATATTTAATCCACTTAAATCTATGGCTTAAAATCATGGAGTCATATCTATTTGTCATGCTAAAAGCACCAATAAGCAGACTATCTAATGATAATGAAAATAATATTAATTTAATGCATGAATAACATCTCCTAGGCATAAACTCTCTAATCATCTCCTAGGCATAAACTATATCGGTTCAATTAATCAAACACTAAAAAAATCTACTCCAATCATCTAAAGATCAAAACAATAATCACAACTATAGAACTTAAGTTTCATAACCCAAGAATATCTTTTTCTACTCACACATAATTTTTACAATATTTATAAATGATTCAATTAATGTCATTGCAAAAAAAGAATAATATTCAATACAAATTTTCAACCAGAGTGAGACAAAGAGAAAGAGAATAAAGAAAGAAAAGAAAGCTTAATCGATGGTTCTCTTTTCTTCTCTCGATCGAAGCCGGTTATCTTCTTCTCTAAATCCTGATCTCAGCCGCGAGCTCCTTCTCAAGCTGGTTCTTGATCTCCACCCGCAAACTCCTCTGATTCTGATCTGAACTTTCTCCTCATTCTCTCATGATTTGTTGCCCTTCTGCCTTTTTATAGAGATGAAACTCTCCTCCTTTATCCTATCTAGTTGAGAGTTTAAAATTCAAAAGTGCTCTTATAATCTTATCCCCATCATGAATCAAACTAATAATTTGAGTCAAAAGAAAGATCAGCTCAACCAAGAATCAAGAAAACAAATTAGTTGTTGAGATTTGTTGCTATCTCTGAACTTCACTAATTTTTCTGATAAAATCCTCATTTTTCTGTTATTTGAATTCATCCAAGCCTGCTGGTTTGTTTGTGATTGAGATTTGGAATAGATTTGAGATTTGCTTGCAAATTTGCTTTAATGAATTCGGAATATGTATGATAAATCTGTAAAATAAAATAGTTATGATTAGTAAATGTAGATCATAAGCTTACTGTATTATTACTTCTCCCACATAATTTTATTCATAAAATAGCTTAATAAAAATATTAAATAATAAGAAATATTAGTTCATCAATGACCCACTAGACAAAGAACTACTCCCTTTTTCTTATGTCTATGCCTGATGCATCACAAGAAGTCTAAAAAATTTTAGAAAAATTTGGATGTCATAAATAAGAGACTTGAGTCATTTCACGCTTAACCTTCTTAAAGACTCTTCATACATTTTGTGTCTATGTGGACTCCCTTTTCTTTAAACAGTGATATATGAAAGCCATAATAAAGCTAAAATCTCTTGTTGAATTGAATTGTTGATAGAAAGTGGTTAGATCATGAAAACTATAAACCTATAAAACTTTGATGGTTCACGCCAGGGGCGGACCCAAAACTTTTATTTAGCGTTGGGGCAATACTATACAATATCATAAAAAATATTGCTACATCTATATAGGTAAGCAGAATGTTTCGTGAATATAATTTTTATAAAACATTACAAATCCATATATTTTGTTTTTGTTTTAATTTTATGAGTATATAAAACTTTTATTGTTTTAAAATAAAAACGATACTCATAAACTTTTGAAAGGGAATCAGAAATTAAAGACAAGTATATCAATATATAACCAGACTAGACTATAGAATAAAAAAGATGGTATTTATATATCAAATTAGAGGATAATATGGAAACAATCCTATAATTCATTTATAACATTTTTGGTTGCTATGTAATACTATTTACTTTCCAAAAATACATTTTGTCAATCACACCTAACTTTAAGGAGGGAGTTGTTGCGCGTCATTTATGTAGTTCCAAAAGATTTGGATGATAATGATTAACCAGTGTTCTAAAAAAACCCGTTATATAACTCATTATATAACTCGTTATATAACCTAACGCCAATCAATCGTTACGTAACAGGGCTAAAAAACACAATGTTTCATAATTATGGTTAATTTGCTCTTAACATTCGTTACATTACGCTATTAACGTAACGCACCATAACTTACGTTATGGTGCAAATTGACTTTTTTTCGCTTGATTTAGGGCCAAAAAATCCCTCCCAAAAAATCCTCTCCGCAACCTCGCCGCCACCTCTACAACCTTGTCATCGGCACCGAGAAGAAAAAGAAAGAAGAATAAGACCTACCTCTGATGGTTCTCCATCATGGCGGTTCTTGCTGACGTCGTCTCCAAGCGGTGGTTCTCTGTCATGGTTCTCACCGCGTCGTCTTTAAGCACATGTAAGCTCTCTCTTCTCTCTCTGCTCTCTCCCGATCACTCTCTGCTCTCCCAAAAGAGAGAACAGAGAGATCTAAAAAGGGAGCAGAGAGAGATCGGGAGCGGGAGAAAGCAAAGAAAGATCAGAGAGAGCAGAGAGAGTGAAATATCTAGGGGGAGAGCAGAGAGGTAATTGCTAAAAATATTGATTGAGATAATATTATCAAAATTTCTTAAAAGATAATTGCTAAAATTATCATGCTTGTTATCATACTTGTTATAATTCAATTATCATGCTTGTTATAGTTTTTATGTTTGTGAACTTAGTATGAAATTTGTTATGTTTGCAAACTTATTATAACTTATGAATGTGAATAATTATTGTGATACTTGCTAAAAATTATTGTGAGACTTGCTAAATATGTTATATATTATTTTGATATTTTTTAGATTTTTTAAAATTATTTTCTATTTAAAAAATTCTTAAATATAGTATATATTTATTTTTATTAAATAAATATTAAATCATGTAATCTACGTTATGCGTTACATTATAACCTATATTAACATAACAAAGAAAAAAACGTTATCGTTATGTTATCATTATTTTAAACATTGAGAAAAACGTTATCATTACGTTATCGTTATTTTATACATTATTAGAAACTCCCAACCTCTTGGATCTAGTAGAGAAAAGCCTAGAGGTCCTAGAGGAACCTACATCAGTTCTAGTTCTCTTCCCTTGAGACATGATAAAGGAAATATAGAATTAGGTTTGAAAAGAGATAAGAGAGAAATTCTTACCAACTGAGAGACTGAGGAATAGAGCTTGAGGATGATCCCTGGATAATCCTTGATAAATGGTGAAAAAACTAGAGGAGGAAGCTCTGGAGTTAAAGAAAAAGCTAGGGTTTAGAGGAGGTTGTCGACAGAAGAGAGAGTGAGATGAGAGATGAAAAGGATCGAGTGAAATATATAGCATGTTGCTTCTGTAACTGTCCACGTTGTCGACAGGTCGATACGACTGTCAACAGCCAGCTGTCGAGCTGTCGACAGGTCTTTTGACTGTCGATAGTTGGACACTCAAAACAGAAAACAATAAAACTATTATATGTATAAATAAGATTGCTTTAGAAAATAAACATGTAGATAAACATGTGAAAAAAATTGTATTAAACATGCATAAGATTAATTATCTAAAATATATAAACTTAATTCACCACAAATATAAGAAAATTGATTGAAATCTAATGATTTAGTAAAAATATCGGCTAATTGCATGTGAGTAGGCACATAATCTATGTCAATATCACTTTTTTCAAAGTAATTTCTAAGAAAATGATATTTAATCTCAATATCTTTAGTTTTACTATATTGATTTGCATTTTTCGTCATGTCTATCGTGCTAGTATGTTATCACAAAATACTTTAATGTGTTCAAAATGCAAATCATAGTCGAGGAAAGTATGTTTCATCCATAGTACTTGAGCACAACAAGCACCGGCTGCAACATACTCCGCCTTGACGGTTGAATGCTACGGAATTTTATTTTTAGAGGATCATGAAACAAGACAATTACCAAGAAATTTATATATTCCACTTGTACTCTTTCTATCCACTTTACAACCCGCATAGTCGGTATCCGAATAATTCGTCATGGTAAATTGTCCGGTTTTTGGATACCACAAACTAATATTAATTGTGCCCTTTAGATATCTAATAATGTGTTTAACCGTAATTAAATGAGATTCTTTTGGACACGACCGAAAACGCATACACTAAACATGATATCCGGCCTACTTGTCGTTAAATATAGGAAGTCTATAAACTTTAATATCAACACACTTACCTTGATCATCCTTATCAAGCTTGATTGTAGTGGCCATGGGGGTTTTGCATGATTTGGCGTTTTCTAATCCAAACTTCTTGATCAACTTCTTTGTGTATTTGGCTTGATTCAAGAAGATCTCATCCTTTCTTTACTTGATTTGGAGTCCAAAGAAGTAGTTGAGTTCGCCCATTATGCTCATCTCAAACTCCGCTTTCATGCAACTTTCAAAATCTTTACATAAATCAATGTTAGTTAAACCAAAAATAATATCAATATATATTTAAATAATCAAAATATCATTATCAATATGTTTAGTAAATAGTGTGGTGTCTACTTTACTTTTAGTAAAACCCTTGTTAATAAGAAAATTACTAAGCCTATCCTACCAAGCTCTTGGAGTTTGTTTTAAACCATAAAGGGCTTTATCTAACTAGATTACATAGTCAGGATGTGTATGATCAACAAACCTGAAGGTTGTTCAACATACACTTCCTCTTCTATGAATCTATTTAGAAAAGTACTTTTTACGTCCATCTGATACATTGAAATCTTTATATGATGCATATGCAAGAGTCATTCTAATGGCTTCGAGCCGTGCAACCGGTGCAAAAGTTTCCTCAAAATTGATTCTTTCGATTTGATTGTAATCTTGAGGCACTAGCCTAACCTTATTTCTAATAATATTACCTCACTCATCTAGCTTGTTTCTAAACACCCACTTAGTACCAATAGTTGGTCTATTTTGAGGTTTAGGAACAAGTTTTCATACTTGGTTACGCTCAAATTGATTGAACTTCTCTTGCATAGCAAGTAACCAATAGGAGTCTACCTCGGTCTCATGAATATTTCTAGGTTCTATGTGTGAAATGAATGCAACATATCCACATAAATTATGAACTGTAGATCGAGTAGATACTTCCTTTGATACTTCACCATTAATAAGATCCTTTGGCTGACTTGAAGCGTACTTCCAATCTTTTGGAAGAGGTTAAGAAGGATGAACCTCTTCTTCTTGACATCCTTCTTGCCATTGTTGCTTGGCTCTTCATTCTTTGATTCTTCTTGAATGGGAGCTTCTTGATTGTGGTTCTTTTCATATCTTCACCTAAGGAATTATTTGAACATCTACAATATTCTTAACAAACTTCTTAGATTCTTCAAACTTAACATGCATGGATTCTTTAATGATCAAAGTAGACTTATTGAAGATCCTATAAGCTTTACTATTAGAAGAATAATCAACAAAAATTCCTTCAAAAACTTTACAATCAAATTTGCCCAAAACTTTCTTGCGTTTAAAACATAACATTTGTAACCAAAAACTCTTAAATAAGAAACATTGGGCTTTTTCAAGTGACAAATCTCAAAAGAGATTTTCTCAAGTTTCTTTCGAAAATAAACTTTGTTGTTAATATAACATGAAGTTTTAACGGCCACGGCCCACAGATACTGAGGGAAGTCACATTTATTTATCATGATTCTTGCCATCCCTTGGAGAGTCCTATTTTTCCTTTTCACAACCTCATTTTGTTGTGGGGTTCTCAGGCAAGAAAGCTCATGTTTTATTTCATGTTCTTCATAATAATAAAAGAGTGGTTGATGAACTCACCACCTCTATCACTATGATACGCAAAATGGAAAAATCGTTTTCTTATTCTACTCTTTTACAAAATACATTGAAAATAGAAAGAGTTTTATTATTTTGTTCAAGAAAGAAAACACATGTAAATCTAGAGAAATCAACGACTAAAATAAAAACAAATCTATTGTCATTTAAACTCTTAACTTGTGTAGGACCAAACAAGTCCATATGTATTAATTCTAAGGGACGAGTAGTCATAACATCCTTAACTGATTTAAAAGACGATTTTGTTTGTTTACCAGTTGGCATGCATCAAATAAATGGTCTTTTTCAAACTTCAATTTAGGAATGCTTCTTACTGCATCCTTGGAGCTAATACGGGATAGATGATCAAAAGAAACATGTCCTAGTCTTCTATGCCAAAGCCAAGAATCATCATTTAAAGCCAAAAATATTTAGCATTGAATTGAGATTAAGCAAATCAATAATATAAACATTGTTCTCTCTATAACCGAAAATATGCAAGTATTGTTACTATTACAATCATACAAGTAGAATCGAAAATAACTTTAAAACCTTTATGACAAAGTTGGTTTATACTTAATATATTATGATTTAAACTATTAACTAAAGCAATATTTTCAATAATAGATGTACCTATCTTAACATTACCATAACCGATGATGTGTCCTTTTGAATCATCTCTGAAGGTGACAGTATCACCTACCTTTGACCTTGATAGTAATGCAAAATTATTGATATCACAAGTCATGTGCCTAAAGCAATCACTATCAAGATATCACCGTTCCCTACGTCTTGGAGGTTTGGTGGGTACCTACATCAATAGAAGTAGAAGTTAATTTTAGTACCCAAACCTTTTTGAGTCCTTCGGGATTAGACTTACGAACCCAAGTATTTTTATTAATCATATTCAACTTGTTATAACAAACAATGTTTAAAATAACAATAACGTAATGATAACATTTTTCCTTTGTTATGTTAATATAGATTATAACGTAACGCATAACGTAGGTTACGCGATTTAATATTTATTTAATAAAAATAAATATATATACTATACTTAAGAACTTTTATAAATAGAAAAATAATTTAAAAATTTAAAAATATCAAAATAATATATAACGCATTTAGCAAGTCTCACAATAATTTTTAGCAAGTATCACAATAATTTTTTACATTCACAAGTTATAATAAGTTCGCAAACATAACAAATTTCATAATAAGTTTGCAAACATAACAAAGTATAACAAGCATGATAATTGAATTATAACAAGGATGATAACAAGCATGATAATTTTTAGCAATTATCTTTTGATAATATTATCTCAGCCAATATTTTAATAATTATCTCTCTCTGTCCTCTCCCCTAGATATTTCACTCTCTGTGCTCTCTCTGATCTCTCTCCCTCCCAATCTCTCTCTGCTCTTTCTAGATCTCTCTTGCTCGCTCTCTCCCAAGAGAGAGCAGAGAGATCGGGAGGGGGAGAGAGATCAGTGGGAGAGAAGAGAGAGCTTACATGTGTTTGGAGACGACGCCGGCAGAAACCACGACGGAGAACTACCGCTTGGAGACGACGCCGGCGGAAACCACGATGGAGAACCACCAAAGGTATGTCTTATTCTTCTTTCTTTTTTTCTCGGCGCCAACGAAAAGGTTGCAGAGAAAGGATTTTTTGGGGGGGAATTTTTTGGCTAGACCAAGCAAATTTGGATTTTTTTATATAAAAAGTCGACTTGCACCATAACGTAAGTTACGATGTGTTATGTTAATAACGTAACGTAACGAACGTTACAGCAAAATAACCATAGTTATGAAACATTGTGTTTTTTAGCCCTGTTACGTAAAGATTGGTTGTCGTTAGGTTATATAACGAGTTATGTAACAGGTTTTTTATAACACTGATATAGGCCTTAGCATTGGTCTCAAACTCCTTAACAGTGATCTCGGACCATGTGTCCTCATCACCATTAGAAACAACAAAAGCCATGGCAATAGCCTTGGCTACACGACTTCCTAAAGATTGTGAGATGGTCATCTTAATTTTCCAAATGGAAAAGTTAAGTCCATCAAACTTAGATGGGGTCCTGACGTTATCCGCCATGTGTGTGAAGCAAATATTATTATGGGTTAAAATAGGATCACTCTTAGGTGGTGAAACCTATAAATAAGAGTCTTTGCTCCGGTACCAATTGAAATCACCTAGAGGAGCTGAATAGGTGATGTACTAATGAAAGCGGAAATTAAAAACTTATCAACAATGATTCTATACAAAGATCTAAGCATATAAACCAATTCAAAACTCACAACCAAGATGAAGTCGTATACCCTGTGAAGGGCTCTGAACTTCTCCTCGTTATTCCTCTTAACTAAGAGCTGAGGTGCGTAATTGCTTTCTTGATATATTGAGAATTGAAGAATATAATAGCGAGTAACACAAGTATGATTGCAATAAATATTAAACATGATATATGTAATTGCAATATATGAAGTAATAAGAATTTAGAGAAAGCAAGCTCAAAGTCAATCGCAGACAAGGAGAGTTGTTGTCGAGGTTCGAGCCACTCCTCTATGTCCCCGCCTTCACCGTAACAAAGGATTCCACTAAGTCTCAATAATGATTACACTTTACACAACGAATGCCGCAAGATCTCAAAGCCGCAACTCCTAGCATTTTCTTATTCTACTAGAGAAACTTTCTCACATGAATACAGTAGCAAAATGACCTTCAGATCACAAACAACTCACTATAATAATCCTTTAGCTTAGAATAGAGAAAGATAAGGCCAAAGGATTTAGTGAATGAGAAAAATGACAGAGAGTGAAAAGAATGCTCAAAACTTTTGTAGAGGATAGAATAATTTTTCCTCTTGAAAATTGTTTTTCTATCATTAGAAAATAATTCAATATATAAGCTTTGAAAAAATAGTTGTTTAGAAAATCCAAAAACAGTAATTTTGATAAATAAACACATTTTAAAATAGAGTTAAACTGTGAATGGTCACCTACCACTGTCGACAGCCCAAGAGGCATGTCGACAGTGCTAAGTGCACTGCTTCAGAAATAAGTTGTTCAACAGCTATCATTGTCGACAATCTAATAGTGATGTCGACAATCCACACTGATAAATAGTGTATCAGCTGTCGACACTCATGTTCATCTATCGAAAATGACCCATGATTTTTCAAAAACCCAACTCTTTGCAAAAGCATGTCGATAGTCTCTGACAAGAAGGTTGTCAACAGCTCTGTTGAGAAGTTGAGTAGCAGAGCTCTCGAGAAAACCCTGTCGACAACCCAATGCTTGGAGTTCTCGATAGCCCAAGCTATCTGTTACATATTTTTTAGAATACAAACTAGTTTTCAAAAACAATTTGCATAAAGACATTTTTAATATGACAATATAAATTGTGTGTGTGAATCCTTTGAGCTTCTCTCTCTAAACTAAACTTTAACAAACTATAACTTACAAAATTTTAGACTTTCTAGTCTATAAAAGATACATCTTCAAAATGATGGGTATATAACCAAACTTTGTTCTTGTATAGTAGTTGAAGATGAAACCAACACTTGAGAACGTGAAACTCATAAACACTCAGATAATCTTATTAGTTCTCATGTATATTCATGAGTAGAGAATCATTAAAATAGACTCTAGAGAGTGATTATACCATTGGGCCTACACAATCGTCCTCTCCATATTCATGAGGATTGCACTGTTAACCTTACTTTCCTTCAACAGAAACTAAGTTTATCCTTGGGTAACGCTTTGTCATCGGGTCTGTTTGGATTTAAGGAATTGGTGTGAAGTGAGGAAGTAGGAAGTAAGATTTATTTCCTTTAGGAAAAAGGGAAATGAGTAGTAAGTTTTCTGCTGTTTGGATGGTTGTTGGGATGTGGTTTGGAAAATGTTTTGTCGTTTCCGGTGTTTGGATGGTAATGAAAGTGGAAATGGAAAAGTTGACCACAAAGTTGACCGCAAAATAATATTAAAATAAAATTAATTAAGAAAAATAAAAAATAGATGTAATTAGAATGCAAGTGAGATTTACATGACCAAAAAATTAACTGTTTTATGCTATACTTATTATAAATGAGATTTACATGACCACAAAATTAACTGTAGCACTCTGGAAGTGAGAAATAGTTGTGTAAAAGAGAGATGAAAAAGGAAAAAGGGGTTTTCTTATTTCCTTTTCCGGTGTTTGGATAGATAGGGAAATGAGCAATTATACTTCCCCACTTCCTCACTTCACTCGGATTCCTTGAATCCAAACAGCCCCATCATATCCGATCCATTCTTATGTGTACGAATTTTCTCAGAGGTAGTAGTTTTATCTCCTACTGCAAAACTATATGGTCTCTTCAGTATGCACAGAAGATCAACAATAATCTATTAATGTTAAAATACAAATTGGACTAAGAACTGGTTCAAGAAGGTGGATAACATGGAAATCACATCTTGTATCCTCTATTTCAACTAATTTCCCATTATAATCCTTGAGGTGTCACACCTTTATCTTTGCATTCACTGTTCATAGATAATTTAACGAAGTATGAACAAAAACTAATTTCTGATTATACCCTCTCAATCTTTCTTCATCATTTGCCCCTCTTTATAGTTTTGTTCACTTTATGCCCATTTGTCAAGTTAGAGAAATTTTTTTTTTCTAAATTCTTGAATTTGTATGGGCACATAAACCCTTAAAACATTGAATGTTTTATTTCCAAATTAGGTTCATTTTTTCAAAACTAAATCAAAGGAGAAAAAATGATTTTTTTAAATAAAGTAAATAACCATGTTTGACCCCTACTTCTTGGTACCTCTCTCATTAAACTCTAGCTCCTATCACCTTTTATATCTCTTTATCAAGTTATCTTCCCATCTCTCTTGCTGCAATCAGCATGCATACCATCTCTACTTCTCCCTATTTATAAGAGCCTTCCTTCTCTCTCAAGTTCTATCTTCACCATAAAAGGAATACAAAACCAATTGAAGGCGTCAAACTGTTGCATGATCTCTTTGGTAGCTGGAGGTTACCCTACTATCTAAAATACAAAAGTTCACCTCCAATCTCCTTTTCTTAACGAAGTGATGGATCTTTTCATGTTATAGTTTTTAGTTACATGCTAAAATATTGATATTTGCAATAATGGAACATAATGAGGAGAGGAGAACGAGAATAGCAGAGACAGGGGATGGGGGAAAACAGGGAGTCAAAATCACCATCAAGATGACGCCTTTTTGGTTTTAAACTTTTGTAACTTTTGTCTAGTTATCCTATTAGTCAGTATTATATATAATACCCACACATTGTAATATCATATGCTGTTTCTCCTAACCTTAATATGTGCCCCGTTGGTCGAATATGGTACAGTACAAGTCAATTTAGAGTGCGTTGACTAAATCGGCTAATTGATACGTCTAAAATTTTGACCATGTAAAAAGGTGATAAAAGTTAAAAGATAATTTTTTCAAAGATTGGAGTTATGAAAATTTTGACCATGTAAATAGTGATAAAAGTTAAAAGATAATTTTTTCAGAGATTAGAGTTTTGTAAATAAATGATGAAATTAGGATTTTTTTTTTTTTTTTTGATATGTTACTTGGACCAAAATACTTTCCAATTATAAGTTGAAAATTTTGGTGAACATCAAAAATCTGAAATTTGTACTAAAACTGAAGAGTTGACTTTTTATTCTTGGGGATTTGAGTTTTTGATATTTTTAATAGATCCAAATGGGGATATTCTCTTATTTACATGTAATATCTTAAGTAAATGAAAAATAAAAGTAATATATTTGTGGGTCTGAAACATAAAAATTACAACGACTGAAAGGTTTATGTGCAATTTTCTAACCCAAAACGACTTAAAGTTTTGGATAAACATCCAAACACACTCTCTTCTTCGTTCTTTCTTCAAAACCAGTGACAATACAAAAAGAAAAATAGAAATTGAGAGGAGAGAAGCGAAAGACGAGACGAGAAGTGCGAGCGGGGAAGGAGAGGGAAGAGCAGGTTTTGCTTTTTCGTGGTCATACATCCTTGTAAGCTTTTCCCCTTCAATCCTTTAGATTCTAATTAGAATATGTCTTGGTGAGCCTTAACCCTAATTCTTTTTGCTATGAATTCAAGAGATCCTTATGGAGTATTTCTTGAATCTAATTGATGACAAATTATATGCCCGTAATTTTTTGTAGAAATTCTTATATAGATTTGAACTTAAGGGCTATTTCTTCTTTTGAATTTTATGAATTGAGATAGAGAACTTGATATTTATTTAGGATTTAATCCCTCTTGTTGGGGACAAAGATTTAAAAGAGTAATTATTTTCAATTTTCAGTATATGTTGATCTCTTTCCTTGTCAATACAAATCAAACAAGTGGAACCTATGAAACATGAACTATTGAGTAATCTAATCTTGATTATGGTCTTATACCTTCTCAATTAGAATGAGTCAATCTTTCTATATTATAAAATGTGAAAAGAATCAAAACTAAATTTTGATATAACGAGTTTCATTTTTCTCTATGCTAATTCAAAGATAAAGATAAGTGCATCAACCTTTTTTCCAATTCTTATGGTATTTACTTGTTGATTTCCTTCTCAAAATTGCCTATATGAAATTGAAAGTGAAATACATATTGTTTCTCTGGCTTGCATTTTGTGTTCTCATAAATAATTTCTTATGGATCCTTTACATGTTTTGAGGCCTATGGAATTTTAAGAAAATATTACTATTTCAAAAAGAAGTGTTATGTCATTGCATGGTGATAACTATTATAGAAATTACTTTGAAATCAAAGACACATGTGCATATGCACCTCTACTCAAATGGATTTCTAGACCCACGCGGGAAACTGGTGGGATTATATGGATAATTTGGTACCTGGCCAGGTGAATATTTGAATATTTGAATATTTAATTAGGACCCATAAGAGTATTTTCTGGACCCTAATGATGACGTTCATGGCGGTTCTCTGGAGTCCACTGGAGACAACCATGGAGGTTTGTGTAATTCATGGGATTATTTGGAACTATTCGGAATTATCCGGCAAGGATTATTGTTATTGTACTATTCTGGACCTATTTGGGTAAAACCAACAGGGTTATGAAACTATTGTAAGATTGGTATACCAATTTTCTTGAAATCAACTAGATAGTATCATTGATTATAAGTAGTGTGTTAACTAGACTGTTTGCTATATTTTGATATTGATTTTCCATTGATTAATGATAGAGTATCGACTATAAATGGGCTGGAATTTTTTGATGCCTTGAGTTGTACGAAACTAAACAAATTTCTAATTGCCTTAACATTGGATTTCTCTCATGTTTTTGGTCCAAAATCATCATTGCACACCTTTTAGTTCATTGAGTTCATCCAATACTGTTTGAGTCCCCGAGTTTATTAAAGAGTAATTTCGAAGAGCTTCTCGATTGAATTGGCAAATCATGCATGTCTATCTCTTAATTTAAATGGTTTGCATACATTGTGTGTGTGTGTGTGTGTGATTTTTGTGTCTTAAAATTTGGACCCCTGAGTTGATGGGTTTTGCCCAATCACCATTTATGTTTTTTTCAGAATAGGTTGGCATGCGGATCGTGTGCATCAGGAGGAAAACTTTTTGCGAGACATACGGTAGGATTTTGCTATGTAGGTCGAATATCTATATAAGTTTAATATTTTGTATACATATATGTATATATGGGCGCTATGTATCGCCCTAAGGAGGACATGATGTGTAATGTTTGTTTAGTTTTGAAAAACACATATATAGACTAAGCTGATATGGTGTAAGGTTGAACTGAGTAAGTGGTTGGTTTTTGGATATATGTATACAAGGACTATGAATTACTAGTAATATAGTTGTTTGGAGATATTGCTAATATATCCTAAACTATACAAGTTACTAGAAATCAGTTGACGGGTTGCTATAACTGGATATGTGTAGACGTTTTGGATCTATTGGTACTGATTTATCTATTGGGTAATTATTATTGTTTCATCATTGAGAACAGGTGAAGTAAATTAAGAACGCTCTGTTTATGATCTTAATTCTATAGAAGGACTATATGTTGTGGATTGTTAATGGTCGGTCAACCAAACAACACCTGAGATTTAACCACTTTAAATCTTGGGGCAGACTTACCTACTAGGAGTGATGGATCCATTGACTCCTCTTAACTTCCTCTCAAGTTCAATGCTTTAGTGATTGATCTGTTGTATTTCACAATCCAAGGTTTGCAATGAGGAAAAGAGGCGTGAAGAAGGTGAGGGAAAAGAGGCGTGAAGAAGGTGAGGGATCCAGATTCCAGAGTTCTGTAGCAAGATTAAACTTTTTGGATTTTTCTTTTTTCTTTTTCTTTTGTTTGGTGCTTCATTGTTGATGAGAAGAATCCAAAATATTGCAGCAGGATGAACAATTTACTTTTTTTTTTTCAATTTTTGGTGTTCCATAATTGATGGGAAGGTTTCAAATTCTGTGGGAAGATAGAATCTTGTTGATTTTTGTTTTTCATTTTTTTATTTTTTTGGTGCCTCATTGTTGATGAGAAGATGCAGATGAAGTTCCAATATGTTGTATGTTTATTCTCTTTACCTTTTTTCAGTGCATCAAAGTTAACGAAGGAAGATGATCATGTAATTCTGAATGATTGCATTTTATTTTATTGTTGGTGTTTCAGTTGATGAGGAAAAGATGTTCTTAATGAATTTTGACAGGAGAACTGTAAATTTCACAAGAGGGAGTAGTGTTGAGTAATAGTTCTCACTTGATGTTCTTGGACCATGGTTGGCGCTTGGTAGATTGTCAGTTTTTAAGAAATTAGGGCTCTCATTAGCCTGTAATACTATAAGAAAGTTAATAATCATGTTGAGTATTGCTTCAAATTTTCTCCCTCGGCTTTTTCTCAAAAATAATTTGACTCAAAGTACCATAAGGCCCAAAGTAAGAGGAAAAGAGAGAAATATCCAAAGCATGAAAATAAATGTACAGCATATCCTTGAAAAACAAGGAAATTAGAATTAAGGCTCAAATCCTAATGGACCTTTGACCCAAACCAATTGTAGTGGTCAAAATTATGATCTCCTGCAGGATTGCGACACCTGAAAGTCAGAGCGGTTAGAACCACTAGGCACATGGGGGCTATAAGTGCGGATCTGAACTTCCATTCTCGCCTATCAGCACGACCCCGACAATCATGTGCCATTTAAACCAATTAGAACTGGGGTGTTACATATTTACAATCATGGACAGATCCATAAGCAGAAATCTCGGGGGCCACGACTCAACTCGCTAACCCTCAGCTATAAAAACCAATCCTAGCTCTTTGACAAGACATCAAACCCTAGAGTTGAATCTGTAACAGAGTGCTGAAAACTCCTTGTAATCTCTTTAAATTAGTAGAATCTCTCTTTTTGCGTCGTGGTTTTTCCCCTTTGCGGGTTTTTCACAATAAATTCTCTGGTGTTTGCAATTGCTTTATTTTCCCTCTTACAAAAAGAGTGTAGATAAATTCTTCCGAGAAATTTACCCCTATATTTTGGTGCATTCATTGAGATCTCTGAGTCAATATTCAAAATTTATTCATCCTCAAACCCTCCTCAAAAAGCCTCGTCAATATCAAAGATGGCTCCTCCCAAGAAGAGCCTCCCAGGCCGCCACCGCTGCTACCGCCAAAGACAAATCAGTGGCCGCTGGGGGCACGGGGGTCGTCCACCCTCCTTCCCATCCAGATGTTCACATCGAAGACGTCAGCGAATAGCACCCTTTCCGAGCTACTACACCCAAGGTAGGACCAACTAGCCCGAGATACAGCTTTCCGCCAAAGATCAACTTCTCCAAATGCTCACCAATCTCCAGAAACAACTGGATGAGCAACAGGCGAACGCGATTCGTGAATGTGAGCAGATTGCCCGAGAGAGACGCGACAGCCCGCGGCCAGAATCAGCTCCTCACCCAGATTGAGATCCTTCGCAGAGCGCAGCCCTCTGGGTGCCTTGAAGGGGAGGGTTCCCAAGCTCCTCCATCACCACCTCTGTCGGTAAGAACCGCTCGCACTGAGAATAAACGGAAGCACGACAGGTGATTCCTCGAGTGGCAGTCAGCACTCCGAGAACTCCGGGTCGCCCAAAGTCCTGAAGACTCCCCGAGTGAAGGACATAAAGGAGATCATTCGAAAACAGGTCGAGAAGGCCAGTCAACTTCTCCAGAAGGAGACAACCTTACGAGTTAAACATCCTCAACTCTCCGCTCTTCGAGGTCACCTCTCACTGCTTTCAGGGGAAGTTCATGATGTCGAGCTTCGAATGCTACTCAGGAGCAACCGATCCCATCCAACATCTCCGCCAGTACTAGGACAAGATGGCAGTTCACTCTCATGACAACCTGCTCCTGAGTCGAGTATTACCGTCCAGTCTCAAGGGCGCCCGCCTACGACTGTATCTATTCGCTCCCAAGACAAACTCTCCGGAATTGTGGGGAGGTGAAGTAGGCTTTCTGCCACCAATACGCTTCTTGACGAGAGCTGAGAAAGAACAACAATTACCTCCTTACCATCAAAATGAAGCCCGGAGAGAGTCTTAAACAATATGTCAGTTATTTCCAGAGTCAAATGACTCTGGTATATAACTACAATGACGACGTGGTTGCCATCGCGTTCATCAATGGGATGCAAGTAACCCATTCCTACAAACATCTGGTAAAGCATGAGGTCACTAAGATGAGGGGTATTCTCGCCCGCGCCCAGAAGTACATTCAAATTGAGGATGCTACCTAGAGTTCTACAAATCGCTCTCAAGCGAGGGGCGAATTGGAGAAACAAAAGGAGCAACCTGGCCCCCTAAGAAGACTCCAAGTCGAGCAGATGGAACAAGCCGGCTCGGAACCTCGCCAAGGTCCATGGGAACGGAGCTGACCTCACTCCATTTAAAATCCCCGTGGATCAAGTATACAACACCATCAAGGGCCAAGAGATTGTCAGACACCCGAGGTCGCTCCCATCAAACCCGAAAGGACTGGAGCTGGGGAATATTGCACTTTCCATGACGGTATGGGCTATTGTACCATAGATTGTCCTTCTCTCCAGAAACAATACAGAAACTGTTGAATCGGGGTTATTTTCAAGAATCTATATTTTGTCCTCGATTCCGGGCAGCCTTCGAAGACCAAGGTGAAGAAGGGACCTCCAAAGGTCCCATAGCCAGAGAGCGTCGGGAAATCGACGCCATCTATGGTGCCTCCCCGATCGAAGGCACCACCTCCTAAGAAAAGGCCATCTGCATCAACGAGACCTGTAAGAGCAAATACCACTGTGCTGATTGGCTCACCACTGGCTCTGAGCAAGCCAATATCGTTCTCCGACTCTGGCGCATCAACTGTGCACTTCCCAGCAGTTGTCGAGGCTCTAAGATCGTCACTATGCTCATCGGCAACTGCTGAGTGTCTAAGATCCTGGTCAACGGGGGAAGCTCCATCAACATTCTATACGGGGGTGTCCTAGACAGGATGAAGAACACTCCTAAAACGCCCCGAGTGATCAGTCCTCAAACCCAATCTCATCTGCATAGATTTGATGAGAACGAAACGCACTCGGGCACAATTTCGCTCCCAATATGCTCAGACCACTACAACATCATCACAGAGTTCTCCAAGGTGGATGTGGAGCCCCATAAAGCGATATTTAGGAGACCCTGGCTTCACATATTGAAGGTCGTGTCGTCCACCTATCATCAACTAGTATGGTATCTCACTCCAGCTGGGACAGCCGACATTAAAGAAGATCAGGCCGCGGCCAGAACCATTTCTGCTATCACTCAGAAGAAATCGGGCTAAAAACTAAGGATTGCCAAAACAGTCCCCGAGGAGAGCCTTCCCGAGAAGATGAAGTTGATTGCTGCTGAATAGCAATTACAGTACAGCAACAATCCCGACTCTGACTCTTCCTCTGAATCAGATGATCCCGACCATAAATCAGGAAGGCTGAGCTATTCCTTGCGAACACCGATCACCCAGAACAAGTTCTCCAGATTGGCATGAAACTTTCTGGCCGACAGACAGCTCAAGAAGTTCCTATCCGAGAACCTTAACGTGTTTAGTCCCCAATCGATATGCCTGGGATGGATCCCTTCGTCATTTGCCACAAGTTGTCCATCCTCCCTAAAACCAAACCAGTGAAGCAAAAGCCACGAAAGATGAATACAAAACGTCTTCAAGCCCTGAACGATGAAATTGAACTGCTTCTCAAGACTGACTTCATCCGAGAAACACTTTACCCAGATTGGCTCACCAATCCAGTTCTAGTAAAAAAAATGAAAAGTGGAGAGTCTGCATCGACTTCATCGACCTAAAAAGGGTCTACTCCAAAGACAGCTTCCCGCTGCCCCAGCATAGATCAAATGATCGACGCGACAGCGAGCCACGAACTCCTCAGCTTCATGGATGCTTACTCAGGATACAACTAAATCAAGATGCATCCAACAGATGAGGATAAGACAGCCGTCACCACCGACCGTGCCATCTACCACTACAAAGTCATGCCCTTCAACCTGAAAAATGTTAGAGCCGCTTTCCAGTGGATGGTCAATAAAATTTTAATGAGCTAATCAGGAATACAATAGAGGTGTACGTTGATGACATACTTTAAAGAGTCTCGATCGCTCCGACCACGTGAAGCACTTGGAGGGAGAATTTGCTCTCCTCCGAAAGTTCAATGTGAAGCTCAACCCTGAGAAGTTTACCTTCGGGGTAGCTTCCAGCAAATCCCTCGGGTATCTGATCACTCAACGAGGAATCGAGGTCAACCCCGACCAGATATCCGCCATACTAGAGATAAAGTCCCTGACCATGGTCTAGGAAGTCCAGATCCTCAATGGTCGTCTCGCCGCCCTCAACCGCTTCCTCAGCAGATCAACTGATAAGTGCAAACCCTTCTTCCTCGCCATCAAGAAGAACGGAGCTGACTTCTGTTGGAATGATGAGTGTGAGGAAGCATTCCAAAGTTTGAAGGCTTATTTGGCATCTTCCCCACTTCTCTCCAGGCTACTTCCCGACGAAGTGTTGTTCCTTCGCCTAGCAGTCTCCGACACTGCAGTAAGCGCGGCTTTAGTTTGAGAAGACAGGAGCATCCAAAAGTCAGTTCAATATGTCAAAGGCTCTGATCAACGCCCAGACAAAATATATGAGGATTAAAAAGTTAGCATTAGCTTTCTTCATCACCACAAGGAAGTTAAAGCACTACTTCAATCATTCTCCATCGTCGTGCTAACAGAGTACCCCCTGAAGACCATTGTGGAGAACCCCGAAGCCAACGGCAGAATCGCAAAGTGGGTCACGGAGATCAGACCACTGGAGTCACCTTCGAGCCAAGAACTGTAATCAAAGGATAGATCATGGCGGACTTCATTGCCGAGTTCACTCCAGGACCTCAGCACAGAATAACTCTTTGAAAAGGTGGATCCTAAACGTGGACAGAGCATCAAATAGCAAGAGAGCTAGAGTCGGGGTAGTCCTCACTACCCCAGACGGGTCCATTATCGAGCAGTCTTACACTCTCAGGTTTTGAGCCACCAACAATGAGGCCGAGTATGAAACAGTCATTGCAGGCCTCAAGATGGCAACCACTCTCAGAGTCGCAGAGCTTGAAATCCGATGTGATTCACTACTCATAGTAAGCCAGAACAACGGAGAATACATAGCCAAAAATGATCGGACGGCCGCGTACTTAAAGATTGTCATGACTTGAAAAGCCAAATTCTCCCGTTGCTACTTCAAACAGATTACGAGAACCGAGAACAGCCATGCAGACTCCCTGGCCACATTAACCTCAACTTTCGACTCCCAATTTAGACGTGAGATTCTTGTCGAGCATATCTCAAAGCCAAGCATTCACAAGCCCGACGAGGAAGTCTTAAGTCTAGATATTTTTTTCCCGGGGTGGAGGGACCCCATCATACGTTTCTCAAAAATAAGGGACAAGGCCAAAGCTCAGAAGCTGCAACATCTTGCCACCAGATATATGCTCCACAGGAGACTCCTATACAAGAAGTCATAATCCAGATTGCACTACGAGCCATACTTAAGGTGCCTCGAGCCGGAGGAAGTCAGGAGTGTGATACAGGAATCCATGATGGTGACTGTGGGGACTACGCGGAAGGTCGATCCCTCGCTCACAAAGCTATCACCCAAGGATACTACTGGCCCAAGATGTTCGATGGCACCAAGAAATATGTGAAGAAATGCCCGCAATGTTAGATATTAGCCCGGTCTTCAAACAGACCCAGCGCGGACCTCCACGCCCTGCAGAGTCCTTGACCCTTCATGCAATGGGTGCTTGATGTAATAGGTCCTCTTCCACGTGCACAACCTCAAGTTCAGCTTCCTGCTAGTTGCCACGGACTACATCACTAAGTGGGGGAAAGCAGTGTCTCTCCCCACGTCACAGGACAGTAAATTGTCAAATTTCTCTGGTACATTATGAGTCACATCAGGCTTCCTCATATCATCATCTCCGATAACGGGACCAATTTCGCGAGCAGGCAAGTAGCGAGCTTCTCTTCCAAATACAAGATTACCTACAGTTTCTCCACCCCTACTATCCACAAGGCAACGGCCAAGCCGATATCAGTGACCGCACTATCCTCAACAGCATGTGCAAGAGCATTGATAAAGTAAAAGGCAAATGGGTAGAGAAACTCCTCAGGGTGCTATAGGCGTATAGGACTACCAAGCGCATCCCAACAGGTGAAACTCTGTTCTCATTGACTTAAGGGACAGAAGTCATTCCTGTCGGCATCTGCATGCCTATACTCCGCACAGGAAAAATCGATCAGGACCAAGACGCCATCCAACTCTGCCTGCCCAAAATCAATCGGAGGAGAAATGACGGGAATCTCAGATACGCATTACCGCATATCAGCAACAAATCAAAGCCTCCCATCATAAGAAAGTGAAGGCACACGAATTCTAAGTTGATGACCTAGTCCTCAAGCGAGTCATCCAGAGCACCAAGGAGAGAAATGCGCGAAATGTCGGGCCAAAGTGGAAAGGCCTATATATTGTGGTAGCCAGATAAGGCGATGGCTCATACACTCTGACTGATCAAGAGGGGAATACACTCGGAAAGTAATGGACTCCTTTCATTTGAAGCGTTATTACGTGTAACACCAACTTACATTCAATGAAAGAGTCACAATGTTCGATTTTTCTTAGCGATTTCGACTGTCTCAACCTACAGACCACATCAGACTCTCCTGAAAGACGAAAGTCCTCACCCACGGCTCCTAAAGCTTATATCGGGCCCTCGCCTTGATGGCTACTCGAGAATCTTTTGAAAAACGGAGACTCGCCCAAAAGCCTATAGACGGTTCCCACCTTGACGGCCCAACCTGCTTGGAGACTCTCCTGAAAGAAGAAAGTCCTCCTCACAATTCCTACAGCCTATATCGGGCCCTCGCCCTGATGGCTACTCGGGGAATCTCCTGAAAGACGGAGATTCATCCAACAGCCTATAGCGGGTTCTCACCCCCCTGACGCGGAGACTCTCCTAAAAAAAACCAAAAGTCCACCCCATGGCTCATACAGCTTATATCAGGCCATAGTCCTGATGGCTACTCTGAGAATCTCCTGAAAGACGAAGACTCATCAACGGCCTATAGCAGGTTCTCACCCTGACAACCCAGCCTGTGCGGAGACTCTCCTGAAAGAAGAAAGTCCTCCACACGGCTCCTAAAGCCTATATCGAGCCCTCGCCCTAACGGCTACTCGGGTAATAACCTACAGCAGGTTCTCACCCTGACGGCTACCCCCCTCTCGGGGAACTCCTGAAAGATGACTCACTCGACAACCTATAAGGGATCCTCACCCCAACGACTAGACCACACAGGAATTCTCTGGAGATTCTCAATCGCATTCGCTCAATTCCGGTCACTATTATCGGGAATTAACTTGCAAAGTTCCTCAACCAGAGAACAGAAAGTAAAAGAGCTCGACTATATTATACATTTTTATCCAGTTATAAATTACAGGAAAGCTAAAAATGAGACATCAGGAGAGTTAACATCTAGCTCTGCCTCTGCTAACCCAGTTCGAGCTCCAATCAGCGAACCTGATTTCGCAGCTTGTCATTCTCACGTTACACCTCATCCAAGCGAGAGTGGGAGAAATTCATAGTGTTTTGCCTGCTCTAAACCGTCTGATTTAGTCGATGAATCTCAGTGTGTGCCTCTTCCAACTCCCCCGATACCCGCTTGAGATAGGCCCTCAGCTCCTTCATCTGCTGCTAGCACTCCAATACCCTTTGAGCCGACAGATTTCATCTTTCAAGAAGACCCTTTTCTTTCACCTTGTTACAAGCCAACTCACTTTCCAGCTGTGAGATGAAGCTATTGTACAAGGCGATTTCAGTCTCCAAAGGAAATTAGGAAGACGCCCTCCTAACACTGCCTCCTGATTCTCACAGAAAAATTGCAACAGGCACTCAGGCTCCGAATTGAAATGCAAATCAGACTCCGCTGTAAAAATATCAGGATCGTCCTGAAAAGGAGAACCAATGCTAAGATGCTCTTCCCTTGTACCGAAAGAACTACTTAAGTTCAAGTCCTAAGGAACCTCCAAGCCAACACCCACAAGAACGCCGAGCTACAATAAATAACAGTGCCGAAATGAGAAGACAATCCAAAGTTTGGACGTTCAGAAAATGTTTATTGTTGATGATTACAAAATACAATCAGAAAATCACAAGTTCTCATACAATCGTGATATCGGGCGGGCGAGGATCCTTGGCAGTTTCAGAGCTAAGTTCTACAGGAGGAGCCACGGTGGTTGCACCAGCAGGAGGATCCCGAGGAGCCTTAATCATCGACTCAAGAGCACCAGGGGAAGGCGACACATCGAAGACTAAGGATCCAGATTCAACTCGATCCCCTCGAGCAACATCAGCCTCAAGAGGGTATCTCGGTGGTTTTCCTTGCACCTGATCCATGCACCCTTGCTCTGACTTCACGCGATTGAACAAGTGCATTTTCTTTTGTACTAGCGCTTCAACGTCGGCAATCTTCTTATCAGCCTCGACCTCACTAGCCTGCGCCTGGTTCAGATCACGAAGCAAACATTCTTTCTCCATTTGGAAGACCGCCCTCTTGCAATCGCGCTCAGTCTAGGCGTCCTTGGCCAATCGGTGCTTTTCCCAACTCCTCCCGAGTGGATTGAAGTTCATAGTCCTTCACCAACTCCAATGATTGTTTTAACTGTTGACCCAGAGGCCTTCCACTCTAGTTTTGATGATGATTAACTCATGGAGTTATATATGCATGGATTAAAGTTAAGCTTCAAAGAAGCTCCCCCTTAACTCATGCATAGGAAATAAGCAATAAGATATGGTAATGAAGCACATGCATAAATAAACATGTATGCAAATATAAGGAGAAAAACATGCCAATCAAACATAAAACTCATAAATTTTTTTCTCCTATTTGCAAAACAAAACATATATACATAAACATAAATCCTGAAAACATGCATATATACCAAATACTTCTCCCCCTTATTGTCAATCATCAACAAATGGGTTAAAGTAAAAACAAAACAATGTTCTCCCCCTTTTTGTCCGAAACAAAGAATCAATAAAGGGGTGACATCAAACAAATCAATAATAAGAATATATGCGATATACATTCATGAAGAGGAAGACGCTAAGTTAAACTTCCCTACATATATGCATTACATGAAGAAAGATGACAAGCTCTAATTCACATAACACAAAATATACAATGCATAAAAAGAGATGTGAAGCTCCCCCTACACACGTGTATCGCATAAAGAAGAGTTGTCAAGCTACTCAATATAAGATACACTCAACATGAATCTATATGTAGAAGAGATGTTAAGCTCCCCTTGCATATATGCAATCATATCAAAACATTTTTAACATTTCTTATTAAAACACAAATTTTGAATTTTCTCAATAAAACAAATTTTGAGATATCTTAGTAAATCAAATTTTAAAACACCAATATAAATCTTCATGGATACCAATTGAAAGAATAGATCAATAGATACCAATTGAAAGTAAACAAAATCTTGATACCAATTATGAATATTTGTCATTTAGAACATATGATACCAAAATAAAATCAATTTTCAACATAAAGTGTGGGAGTAGAAATCAACGGTAAACAAATACCAATTGAAAGATAAAAATACAAATTTTCTCCCCCTTTATGAAATACCAAATAAAACAGTGCATAAGCTTGTATTGAATACCAATTGAAAACTAGTCAATTGAAACATAATAGTCATTTAAAAATTAAGCTTAGCATATTCAACATTTGTGCTCAACAATATAGGGATATAGTAAGTACAAATAAAACATTTATAGGTGTATGAAAAATGAGTACCAATCAAATAAGATATGACAATATGAATGATGCAATACACAAATAAAAGAGAGAGAGTTAAGAGCCAATCGATCAAACGCAAATAAGAAGATGTGTTTCGAGGTTCGAGCACCGAGGTCTACGTCCCCGCCTTCACCGAGAAGGATTTCCAATCCACTAGGAGTACCGAACTCCTCTCTCAACCAATACAACCTCCACCGAGGCAATACAAATGGTCTACCGAAGACCGGAATACCGACTCCACCAATCCAACTCCACCTCACACAAGAGGGAGTAACCATAATCCACCTCTACCGAAGAGGGATACAAACACTAACTCCACCTCACCAAGAGGGAGTAAACCACAACCTCAACCTCTATCAAAGAGGGAGCAACCACAAAGAAATGTTTACAACAAGGTGGTATATCTCAACCACAAACCAAATTCTTTTCCCACAAATAAATGATCCTATAGAATAGGATAGAGTGATATAGCTCAAGTGGAAAACAAGTGTTTGAAAATCAAAAACTCAAAGAAAACTATTGGAAAAATAACTAGAATAAGAATACAATGAAGATCAAAAACCCAATCCCAAAGCTTTTCTTTTTCTTGAATTTTCCAAACCCTTTTTGAAACAAATAGAGATGATCTCTTTAAGCACCAAAAACCTTTTGAAAACTTGCTGAAATAAACACTAGAGAGTAGAAATTTTTGGCTCTAAAAATCTTAGAGAATAACCCATACAAATGGGGTATTTAAAGCCCCATTGGAAAACTAGCCGTTGGAGCTGAACTGGCAGCTCTGGCGGCTGGCGGTCGACCGGCCGGTCGACCGCCAACAGTCATATTTTTGACCGTTGGAACAAGCCGGTCGACCGCCAACTCTCGTGGTGAGGTGGAGTTAGTGTTTGTATCCCTCTTCGGTAGAGGTGGATTGTGGTTACTCCCTCTTGTGTGAGGTGGAGTTAGATTGGTGGAGTTCGGTACTCCGGTCTTCGGTAGACCATTTGTATTGCCTCGATGGAGGTTGTATTGGTTGAGAGAGGAGTACGGTACTCCTAGTGGATTGGAAATCCTTCTCGGTGAAGGCGGGGACGTAGAGCTCGGTGCTCGAACCTCGAAACACATCTTGTTTGCGTTTGATCGATTGGCTCTCAACTCTCTCTTTATTTGTGTATTGCATCATTCATATTGTCATATCTTATTTGCTTGTGTTGTGCCTTACATCTAATTATATTGCTCATCTTATATTATATGCTTGGATTGTTTGTGTGTGCCTCACTTGTGCTTAACCACGAGAGCTTCATATAGCCCCTCAACTCTTATTCAGAGGAATCAAGAGGAGTTAGTCCAGAGCCCTTCACGGAGAATTCGGCTACACTAGTTGGTTGCACTAAGTGTTGTTGCAATTTAGTTTTAATTTCCGCATTTAGTTCATTAGATTAGCCTTATCACCTATTCACTCCCCCTCTAGGTGATTTCATTAACAACTAGACGGTCTTCTCCTCAAGCTTCCCCAGAAGCCAGGCCAACTCTTGGTCCATGTCAGCATAGAGCTTGGCGAGCTTCTTGTCAGTCTCCTTCCTCGCCGCAGACACCTTCTCGAGCTTACTCTAGAGGTCAGCAATACTTGAGTCTTTCTCCTTCAGAGCAGCCTGATGAACGCTCAAGGACAGGGCAACCGACACCACAACCTACAAAAGAGAGAAGGGGACTACATGTCCAATGGAAGACAAGAAGCAATTGAAATTTACCGGAAAGCAACATTCTCTAGCGACCTTATCTGGTACCTCGAGGAGACCCTCTCAAACTTCTCCAGACCTCAGAGATAATTCCCGTCCCCATAGGCTATTTCGCGATCACCCCTCTGTATGAACATTCCCCACTCAGAGCCCTGAACAGGAATCTCTTGGGATGTTCCAGCAGAAGGGTGGACAACGGCCAGTGCCCCACTAGATAATTTTTCCCCAACCTGTTGGGTCTCAACTAAAGACACCCACAGGAGGGACAAAACTGTATCAATCGGGGTTACCTCGGAGACATCTCATCAGAGCTATAGTCAAATGAACTTGGGTTGTTTGATGGGCCCCTCCTCCTGAGTAACAGTAGGAGAAGTCGCTCCCTGAGACTTTTCTCCTGCCACTGGATTGAGACCCACCACCGTCTGTGTCCGCCTCCGCTCCATGATCTCCTCATCAGAGCTATAGTCAAATCGAATCTTCTTCTGCACAACAAGAAATGTCTTAGTCAAAGTCAAGTCCATCACAAAAGAAGAATGCCCAATACAAAGCTACTCTTACTTGTGGGCCAGCCAAAACGGAAACCTTCCGTTTGCGATGCACAAGTGTGAACTCGGCTTCTTCCTCTTCATTGGGCTGAACGGATGGTTCCGGTGCTACTTTCTTTGATGGCTCGGCCCGATGAGGCCGCTTCTCGGGCCTCGGTTTGGGGCCTTGCCTTGACGAACTCGCCCTCTGGGGTAGGACAGCACTCGACCCAGGGACATCCTTCTCCACGACTGTCTCAATCACAGGAACAAAATCTACCTCTTCCCTAGTCCAAGGAACAAAGGGGAGTGGAAGGCCGGTTTAGATTCAACAACAAGCTCCAATTGTGATAGTTGACTTCAATTTGAAGCAGGCTCCGGACCCTCTCCTTGACCTCCGTCGTAACCGGAATTTCTCTGTGCATGAGTGTCCCCTTGCTCCATGTGGTCAGGACAGATCCACGATCCTTCTGCATGACCGTCTCCCAAGCCCCATAAATCATGATGATATTATCGCGCCGTTTGTGATCATTGTCCGCCTGATGATCAGCCTCTCAGAACCACTCCTTATGGTGAAGAAGCGTCTGCTCTCCTTGGTCTTCTAATCATGTGGAGAAGTCCTCGATCCTGCGAGCATCAGGAATGAACATGTTGCAGAGGGCCTGAAAACTCAAGACAACGCGCCAACCTCCTACCACCAACTGAGAGGGGGTCATAATAATGACGCAGAAGGTCGCTGATGAAGTCTGTCAAGGGGAACTTCTGCCCCAAGTCCAACACTTGAGGATGAAAGTATACACCGTCAGCCTCGAGGGCAAAAGAACCACTCCACCTTGACGTTTGATAGTGGAAGATGTTGTACAGTGCCAAATACTTATCCACCTCCTTCGGGCTACGAAGGATTCTGGGCGTTGGATCAAAATCCATGGTCGTCCTGGTGTGATGTTGACCCCTCTTTCCCTTTTCTTCGACTCCAATCATTTCAGAACAGAATGGTGGGTTAGGTGAAAGATTTAAGGGAAAAGATTTAAAGCAGAAGAAAGAAGACGAAGGAATCGGTGGACTTAAGAAAATTTGGGAAATTAGAGATTTGTGAAGAGACCCCTTTTTCCGTTTTTAAATCATCTGCTATCATCATCATAATGATAACTCTGAAAAGGGCGGTTACTTCTCCACCTTTAACGAAAAATCCGAGCCATTACACGAATCCCAACAACTCCAAACGGCAACCAGTACCTTGCGCATGCTACGGGGACTGACTGAGTGACAGTCTCGTAGAGAGCTCAGAGCATTGAATGCACAGATATACACAAAAATCCACTTGCGTCTCCCCAATTTCCTATATTTGTCCTGTATCGGCAGATGAAGGGTCAGGGTCAGCTCGGGAAACAAACTCCCAACCCCTTCATTCAATAGCAGCAAATGGAAATTCATTCGGGAACTCGGCTCATTCCCTCCTTCCCGACCAACAACGGCAGAAGAAGTTATTCACGAAAGTGGGTCTATTCTCTCCTTCCCGATCAAAAACTTCGAGGAGAAGAGATGGTTGGGGCATCTGCAGTGATCAAAATTATGGCCCCTGTAGAATTGCGACACGTGTCAGTCAGAGCGATTACAACTACTAGGCAGTGGAGGTTATAAGTGTGGATCTGGACTACTATTCTCGTCTGCCAGCACGACCCTGACAATCACGCGCCATTTAAACCAATTAGAGATAGGGTGTTACACAGTTACTATCATGGGCAGATCCAGAGGTGAAAACCTCGGAGGCCACGACTCAACTCGCTATCCTCAGCTATAAAAGTCAATCTCTTCCTCCTTGTAAGATATCGAACCCTAGAGAATTGAATATATAACAGAGTGCTGAGAACTTCTTGTAATCTCTTTGATTTAGTGAAATCTCTCTCATTTAGTGAAATCTCTCTTTGCGCCATGATTTTTCCCCACTGCGAATTTTCACATAAATTCTTTAGTGTTTGTAATTGCTTTATTCTCTCTCTTACAAATTGAGGGCAGATAAATTCTCCTGAGGAATTTACCCCTACACCAATCATCAAACCGAACCGAACATTTCTGTTCAGTTTAACTTTGGTTTTGACCTCGGTTCAGT
Organism: Agave tequilana; assembly: GCA_038442645.1. NCBI lineage: Eukaryota > Viridiplantae > Streptophyta > Magnoliopsida > Asparagales > Asparagaceae > Agave > Agave tequilana. Next base: position 56,985 of record JAVJIF010000808.1, read on the forward strand.
TCGGTTTCAGTTCCACTTATATTTCAATTTCGTTCGGTCTTCCACAAAATAATGAAAATCTAACTGAACTGACCAATGCTCACCCCTATTATATGCTTCATGGTCATCTTGTTGTAAGTTTGTAACATCAGGGTTCTATGCCACTAGCTTAGCAGTAACATGTTTGTGCACTTTCAGACAAATTGTTGTTGACAATTTCACAATTTGGTTACCATTATCAAATCATTTTACTTGGTGTCATTCTATATAGTGTGTTTACTCACATGTAGTGAGAGACAGAGAGAGAAGATATGCTAGAGTAAGAGAGAAGGGATCCCGATTTATTATTTTGGAGTTTCAATTGGTAGGGGATAAAAGAAAATAGAGAAAGAAGGGTAAATCAGGAAGAAGAAATTTTTGAAAAATATCCATAAATTAATATAACAGTATATTAGAATAGTAACTATGATGAGAACCAAATTATAAAAAAAGTAGGGATAAAAAGTAATTTAGAAAATACTAAGGGTACACACACATTTTTCCCAACATTTTGATATTGAGAGCTCAAATAGAAAAACATATTTAGATAAAAGTATTGTGTGAAAAATATTAAAGATATATTTTCAAAGTGTTTAAAAAATATATAAATAATCTATTACTTGAGTGTAAAATTTTTAATTAAACAACTTCTAATTTCAGTAGCGTAATAACTAATAAGTTATGTAGGTACAATCCTGAATTAAAGGCATAAACCCACATAAAAACAATGGTTAATGAGAGTGTTTCAGTATAGAAATAGAAGAATAAGGGTAAAATGGAAGTATTAAATAAATTCTTGGTGTACTGCAGTATTAGAGAATGTGTTAGGCAAGCGAACATGAGACCAACATTCAAACTGATGATTCCCTTGAAGAGTTTGCATTATAAACAGCAGATAAACTAGAGAACAGATGCATTTATAAATCTTGAACTTTGTAGATTTTATAGGGATCAGATGAAGATAATGAATGCATCTCCCATGAAAAATAATATGAACATTCAAATGACATACATAAATTAGTTTAGGGCTATAGAAAATTTGTAGGGTAAAAATATTTGAAGGGTAAAAATTGTGACAATGTTAAAATAAGCTTTAATTATATGGAGAGCAAGTGAAAAAGAAAGGAAGATAGATTATATAATGAAAATTTACTTTCCCATTCCTCAACAGTTATTTGCAACTTTACTATTTAGCTTTTGAATTCCAAATAAGGATACATGGCAAAATTGAAATACTAGTTAACTTGTTTCTCCAGATATCGTTTCATACTTTTCAAGGATTTTTTTTTTTTGTATTTCCGTGTTTATATTTTAAAGAGGTAGAAAAGAGATGAAGAAAACGAAGAGACAATGAAGAAGGGAAAATAGGAAGAAATTTCTTCCTCTCTTCATGTGTATATTTGTCCACATCTGAAAAAGGAAAACAATGAAGAGAGATGGGATGTTTTGATTAAAAAAAATTGGCATGGAAAAGTGTCCGCCTCTCCTCTTCATCCCAATTTTTTTGACATAATTCTTCATCCCAAAATTAGGATGAAGAGGAGTTAGAAGAAAGAGAGCCACATAAGCGTCACCTACATGCCACCTAAGTAGATGGGACTTGAGGAAGAAGTTTCTTCCTTGCAAAACAAACATATGAAGAAAGGAAGAAACCCCTTCTTCATGGGTTCTTCCTCTTCTTCATGAATGTAGTGGTCAGTTTCTAACCTCCTTGAGATCACGCCACGTGTCCTTCCAGCACCAAACAGGCGAGCGACATGTGGCCTCTTCCAGAACCTCCAAGCTGGAGTTCTCGATTGATTAAAACCCTGAACGGTTAATGCAGATAGAATGGATAAAGTCAGTTACAGGTATCCTTATCTCTAACCCAAATCCCCATTTGAAATTGACAGTTATAGTTCAAAAATTCAAAAAAGAATCAACCACATTCACAATTAGACTCAAACTACCAAATAAAGATGGACGCTCGCTCAATCAGTTCAAGCTGGGATGTTCAGCTCTAATCGCCTCTTAGATAAGCGATTAAGTGTTTAAATAAAGTTGAACACTCTGCAGCCTTATCTAAACAGACATAACATGTATAAATAGAGGATCTCTTCCAACGTGGAGGGGGATTTGAATCCAGAAATCTTAGCACACCAGAGAACCCCATTGTAATCACTATTATTATAGTGGGATTCTATTCTCTCTCCATGGTTTTTTTTTCCATTCGGTTTCCACGTGATTCATTGTGTTTGCGTTGGCTTTTTCTGTATTGATCGTACCATTCCATTATTTCGGTGCGTGGATTAGTTCCTTAGAAATTACCCACAAACAAAGAGGCCCTAATATTTCTCCAGATTCTGTGGAACTTGTTTTTCCCCTGCAAACATCACCACCTAATATATAGTACATACAACGTCTGCGTGGTACACATAGTAAATCACATATGGGTACATCGGTTTTTTACAACATTGAATAAAATTGTACAACTAGTTCCCAACCAATGTCAACCCTCTAAATCGCTATTTCTAGACAAGGGAACTACAAACAACAAACAACAGAGAAATTGCCATAAAGCCAAAATGGCAAGTTGTCCTGCAGGAAAAAAATCTACCTAGTAGTCATGCAATTAATTTTTACAACCATAGCATGTAGAAAAAAATCTATCTTATTAGTCACGCAATTAATCTCGTGCAACCAAGGAATGATTGCTAAATTTCTCCTAGACTAATAGCCAAACGAAAGTGAAAATCAATAGATTTGCGAGGTGCATTTAACCCAACGCACTGACAAAGCCGAGAAACCAAACAGTACTCCCTTCTAATCATAATCAAGAGAAATTTCAAAGAACTACACAGTGCTTTCAACAATTCTGTCTAAGATACTCTCTTGCTCATCAGCTTTGATATCCAAATCTTTACTAGTTTTTGTTTAATCTCCCATTCAGTCCCTTTTTCGACTACTAACTTAATAGCTAGTCATCTAACTTATTTTCTTGAATTCGTTCACTGCAGCATTTAGTACATTATCGAAATATAGCCCTAATATCTACATCAAACTTAAATTTAATCAACTTCTAATACTTTTCTTTGGACCATGAGTATCGAAAAGCAATGCAATTTGATCCACAGGAGAAAGTTGAAGCAGAGATCAAACCCTAATCCCAGATACAGATATTAGCTATTCAACGTGCATTTAGAAATTAGGTTAAAAAAGAAGAAGAAGAAGAAAAGAAAAGAAAGAAAAAAAGAAGCAAGCATTGGAAAAGCAATCACCTGTCGACAATCGCCGGCGACGAATTAATGAAGGCTGCGGTCCCTCTGCAACCTCCTCTTCTCCGACGAATTCCCAGTGAAGATTGAAGACCAGAAAGATTTGCAAAATGACACGAAAGCAACTGGGCCTAGAAATATAGCCGGCCCGTAACTAGGTTAAAGCCCAAAAAACAATCACGGGCCCTTACTTTCAAATATTTCTTTTGTTATAACTTGGGATATGTTTTTTTTTTAAGCATAAATGGTTGGGGCTGTTTGGTGTTAGCCGTAATTCATAAGTCGTAATTAGTAAAGTCTTTTATACTTGTAAATGAGTTACTATAAGTTTATAGTATTTGGTTAGTAATATAAAGTTGTAGTGGGAAAGTGTATTATATTTTACAGTATTTGGTTGTCATAATGTGTAAGTCGTAAGTGAAAAAGTTGACCACAAAATTAACTATTTGGTGATTTAAAAAGTTTTAATATTGCAATAAATATTAAAAAATAAAATATTAAAAAAATTAATATTAACATAAAAAAGTAATACAAATTTGCATGATTACAAAATTAACTGTAACTGAGTTGTAAGTAGCGGTAATGGATTGCAAGTGAGTGGTAGTTGAGTTGCATAAGTCTTTTACGAATTACGGTCCAAAAAAAACGTTGTAGCTGTAATTAGGTTGTAAATCATTTTCAAATTACAGACTTTCACGCCTTTTACGACGAAACAACCCTTAAAAAGTCATTAACAAAACAAGCAAGGTACCAGTACATGAAATAATAACAGTCTGACAAAATACCTCTCTCCTCACAACAAAAGAAAAAAAGCTAGCCAAATAGGCGTCAGCGCATGAAGTACAAGTAAGGAGACGAGCAGGCGGTAGCAGAAGGCGGATCGCCCCTCGGTGCCAAACTCCTCCGAGGCACCATCGCCAGTGGGGACGTCCGAGTCGACAAACACCGGCCAAACGGCGACGGCTCCGGCCCTGTCACCCTCAGAGAGCAGACTTGTCACCGTGGTGACTATGACAAGAAAGAGAGAGAAAAATTTTATGGTTCCTCTCCCTCCATGTGGCCCAAACGGCTGCTGCCACCAAGACCCACACCCTAAAGTCATGCTTGGGCTTCTGATTGGGAGCCCAGCATGTAAAAGAGATCCCGGCAAGCGGGGTCCGTGTTCTACGGATGCAAAAGCAATTAAAAAGAAATCCGAAATCATGGTAGGAAAAGGGCAAGCTAGTAACATGTGGTCTGCGACCTCTGTTGCGCTACCGCAGAGGACACAAATATTCAGTCCTTGCTAATTCTTTTGATGAGGTTGCCCTGGTCAGAATCGCAATTCTACAAACAGCCACATGAAAGCCTTCACCTTGAGAGGTGAGGTGTTCTTGAAATCACCTAGAGGAGGAGGAGGAGTAAATAAATATATGCACATAAATAGTGTTAAACTCACAATCAAGAATGAAATCAGATACCTCGTGAATGGCTCTGAACTTCTCCTTAAATTTCTCTTAAAATAATAGTTGAGGTGCTCAGTTACTTTCTAGATTTTTAGAGTATAAGCAAACAATATCAAACATATAAAGATAAGTAAGTATAATTACGCAAGATATAAACAAGAGAGGTATATAAGAGAAAGAAGAGCAATTGCAAACACGTGAGATTTGTTTTGAGGTCCGAGAAACTTACTCTACGTCCCCGCCTTCACTGCAATGAAGGATTCTGTTATAATTGATCCGCAAGATCACTCGGTACCGCAAACACTTACAAGCTCCCTCAACAATTCTTGGACCCTCATGTCTCTCACTCATTCTCGCAAGAACACCAACACATGAGCCCACAAGCTCGTTCGAGGTCACAACCTCCAACCACTCACAATATAAAGAATGGAAACAACTTGTGATCAATTCCTTGACCACAAACAAATACTCTCACAAACAAGAATCCTATAAGATAGATATAGAGATGATAACTCAAACTTGTGTGAAAAAACTATAGAAGATTGAAAGTTGAAAGCTAAAGAAAATATTTGTAAAACTGAAACAGAAATATTGAAAAGAATGACTCTTCAGAAACTTGATAAACTTTGCAAATCTTGATTTTAAATACTCTCTAATTGCTCCTATTTATAAGAGAAAGTTAGAAACCATTACTCAGTAAATCCAATTATTTAAAACATCTTAAATACCCTAAAAAACAAAAACTATGCGTTGGAAATAAATCTGGACAGAAAACAGAGAAAATAGCTGTTGGGAGGCAAAAAAAAGTCAGTTTTGACTGCTGGCGGTCGACCGGCAATGGCTAAATAATTTATCCGCTGTCGTTGGTTGACCGAGCGGTCGACCGGTCAGAGCAGCTCTCTGAGCTCAGTCTTGAGCTCAGAGACAACGGTCGACCAATCTCAGAGCCAAATAACTTTGTGCATGGTGTACACATCTGGTCGACCAGGTGGTCGACCTGCAGAGCCTTTGCTCTGGGTGCGATCGATCTGCGAGCCCTAAAAACTGATTTTCTTTTTCTTTTTAAAATCTTTTTAAAAATCAAATAAGTTTCTATAAATTATAAAAAAATAAATTCATGAAAATACTTTTGAGCACAAATATGTATGATTAAAAATCAAGATATATTTCAAACATTTTGAATTCTTTTTGTAATATTAAATTCATTTTGAAATATTAAACTCTTTTAAACAAGATTTTGTAAAATCTAGACTTTAAACGATAAATTCATTTTCAATAAAAGTCAATAATATATTGTTGAAAACCTCTATGTGTGAGCTTGGTCGACCAGGCGGTCAACCGTGAGTCGGGTCTGGCTGTGTTTTACCTATTTTAAAAATCTTAAAAACTCCAAATCACTTTCACTTTTCTCCTCTCCATCGTTTCTCGCCTCTTCTCCACCCTATTTTCCTTCCTTTCATCTCTCCCAAACCCTTCCAAATCTCAAATTAAACCTTCAAATTGGTGGGGTCTCTCCTCAAAGTCTCAGATCTGTTTAATTTCAGGAGAATTTTTGGGTTCTTCAAGGTATAATCTCTAATCTCTCAAAATCTTCTTAAATTCATTTTTTTAGAATCTTTCTATATTTCGTGCCAAATCCTTATTTATCATCTTCACCATGTCAAAAAGGTCTAGATCTGAGAAGGCTAACTCGAACCATCTTCTAACCCTTTTGTTTCTCAGAATGCTTATCATAGATTTTCAGTGATTCATAATAAGCATGTTATTTCTGGTAGAATTGTTGTGCTTGCTGATTTTGAGCACCTGAATCTATCAAGCATTTTGATCACAAGCTCCCTTGAATATCTCGTTACCATTAAGGAACCCGTTTATCTTGAGTTGGTGTACTATTTTTACTCTAATCTAACTTTCTAAAACAACCACGTCAGATCTAAGGTTCTGGGCAAGGACATTAACATTTCTCTAGATTGATTTGCCTATCTGCTACACCTCTCCTGTGAGGGTGCAGATATTTATAATATTGATCTCTATGATTTTGAATATCCTGACGGTGAATCTGCCTTCACCGCATCTTTTCTGCTTCACGATGATGACAACCCGGCTTTAGTTAGGAATAAGAAGGTGAAGTATTATACACTCACCGCCCAAGTCCTAACCAAAATCGTGTTTTATAATCTCCTTCCAAAATCAGGAGAATATAGTCATGCACGGGGTTCTGTTCTCCTCTTGATCTATTGCCTTCTGAAAGGCATTAAAGTTAACATTCTCAAACTCATCATCGATTACATGGCTTCTGAGCACTCCTGATCCCAAACCGGCACTTGCCATTTGGGATGCTCATTACCCGCTCCTCAAACAACTAAAATTTGATCTTTCTGCTGAACGGTCCATCGAATCATCTGTTGATATCAACAGCACTCTCCTAAAGAGGATGTGTGCTATGGAGCTCCTGCTCCTCAGCCCCCTCCTATCATTCCTGCTGTTGTCCCTGGATCCTCTTCAGACTCTTTTAATTCATACTCAGCTCTCTCTACTCAGCTTCGGAAGCATAATCTGACAGCAAATTTTTAAAGGATGGAGCACAGAGTTGATAATGACATGCAGTACATTTGCGCTTCTATTCGCTATCTCCAGACTTGTGTCGACGAGACCTACAGTAGGAACGCTTGGCCTGTTCCACTTTCGAAAGGCTACTCGCAGCCCCTTCCTACATCAAGTCCTCCGTTTGACACTTGGGTACCTCCTCCAACTCCTTCTGAGGCACCTGCTCCCCCTGAAGATCCCGACTTTCAGGAAGATTGACCCCTTTTGTTGATGACAAAAAGAGGGAGAGAGATTCTATGGAGTTATCTTGGGTGTTTTTATTTGAGTACTTTTTATTTGTGAACATGTAGTATTTGGTAGAGATGTGTTTTTACATTGCAGTACTTATTTTGTGGTATATAACTTGTTTTGAGGTTAGCATGAACCTCTGTATAGACAAATTTATTTTATGATATCACTATTGTCTTTAGGAAGTTATGTATCTCCTTCTTTTTGTTGATATATTTGATACATATCTTCTATGTGTGATATGTGGTATGTTTGTATTTTTATATATCCTTTGTAAACCAACCATCTACCACTTGTTTTGGAGGTTGGAGGTTATTGGTTGGTTAGAGGAAACCTTTGTGCGTACACCGTTTTAATTCTGTGTTCTTGGTATGCATAAATGAGTTGCATAGAGCTTGATTGATATATCTTATTCATATGCTTTCATTGATGTATCTAGCTTATATTTCGCATTTTGATATATGCATGTGTTTAGGGGGAGCCTCACTTGAAGTCTCTTCCCAAATTATTTGTGATAACTCCATGTGTTTTGTCATCATTAAAAAGAGGGAGATTGTTGGCCCAAAGGTCATTAGCCCTAGTTTTGATGATAACAAAACATATGTAGTTATGTTTTTAATAATTTTATTTAATAAAGTTTCATGTTAACTATTTGTTGCATTTCGGTTCCATCACAAGACTCACATATTTGGAAGCCAAGAAGATGTAGATTCCAGAGACTAAGCACATAAAAGAGCTCAAGGATCAAGTATACTAGAGAAGACTATATCAAAATTTGTATTTTTACTTTTTGTATTTAGATAGGATTTATAGTCGGTTGTTAAAACCAAGATGATATAGGTTGATAGCTTTTGGGATTGACACACACACACACACACACACACACACACACATATTTCATACTCTTATGTGTTTTAAAAAGAGTTCATAACTATTCTCTTTATCGTTTTTAAAATCGAGTTTCGAAAAAACGAGTTTCGAAAAAACTGGGTTTTCGATTTAGAAAAGTGTTATTACAAATATAGTTCTAATTTTGTTTTGTGTTGATCCATGATCACACATTGGTTCTACAAGTTCTTAGAACTCTATTTTGTGTTTAAAGATCAAAAGTTATTTTATCAGAAAAAGATTGGTTTCAAAAAGATTTCAATTTCTTACCTTTGTCCCTCAGTCGGTCGACCAACCAGTCGACCGTAGCGGAGCAAAATGCTCTTTCGGTCGACCGAGTGGTCGAACGACATGCACCAAAGTGCATTTATGCACTTCGGTCGATCGGGCAGTCGATCGACTGCAGGAGCTTTGCTCTCGGTTAGATCTAGTTGATCGCCCCGGTCAACCGACAGAGAGTTTAGCTCTCTGATTAGCTCTCTGATTGGGAACAACGGTCGACCGACCGATCGACCGCTATCCCCAACGATCGAAAATTCGACCGTTAGTGGTCGACCGGTCGGTCGACCCACAGAAGAATATCTTCTGAATTTTCCCAACGGTTATATTCTATTTTGTCTTCCCAATGGCTCTTTAGGGTTTTCTACTCATGCTTTCATCCCTTATAAATAGTGGGACTGTAGAAAAACTCCAACAAGATTTCTAAAGTTTAGATCAAGTTTTTACAAGTTTACATCAAGATTTAATTTTTTCTTAAAAGATTTGCTTTTGAGCCAAAATTTCATATTCTTGATTTTTAGCTTGAACTTTCCCTCTACATCTTTACAAGCTATTTCCACTACACAATTTCAAAGAGTTTCACCTCCTCATCTTGGTTATAGGATTGTACTTGTGAGCCTTTTGTGATCAAGTGAAGATCATGATTTTCTTCTATTGTGAAGTTGTAAAGGTTGCGGCCTCAAGTGAGCTAGTGAGCACCGTGTTGTGTGTTGTGACACCGTGAGAGAGGACTTGTGAGTCTATTGAGTTCTACTGAGAACTTGTAATGGTTGACGATCTAATAAGATAGGTCATAGTGAAAATCCTTCATAATGTTGAAGGCAGGGACGTAGAGTAGTGGCTCGAACCTCGGAACATATTATCGTGTTTGCGATTGCTTACTCTTTCTCTCTTCACTATACTCTCTCTTTACTTACTTGCACACTTATATTGTTTACTTATTTGCAAGTATTTCTTGAGTTGAGATTGATATTTGCTAGGTTGCTAGCACGTAATTTTAATTTCGTATTATTTGCTATTTAGTATAGCCATCAGCTATTCAACCCCTCTAGGTGATTTACAATATAAAAGCAGTGTCAAAGCTAAGTATGCTCTCATGCCAGCCCTCAATGATGTTGACCTATCACAAGTTATCAATTGCATTTCTGCACATGATATTTGATAAAATTTGATTAGATTAAAACTCATGAAGGAACATCTCAAGTGAAGAAAGAAAAGATTGATTTGTTTAATTCACAATATGATAGTTTCTATATGCTTGGTGGTGAAAACTATTGATTCTATGCTTACTGATTTTACCGCAATCACTAATGGTCTTGTTTCTCTTGGTAAGCCAATCTCTAATGATCAAATGGTGAAAAAAATTATTAAAGCACTTCCCAAATCTTGGGAGGTCAAAATCACCACTTTGGAAGAGTTTAACTACAAAGAGGAGGTGGATTTTGCCGCATTTGTGGAGAACTTGAAGACCCATGAGATGGGATGAGGGCAAGAGAAGAACGTGAGCCACAAAAAAAAAGATTGGTGTTGCATTCAAAGCCTCCCGTAGAGAACAGAAAAAGAAAAGTGTTACCACATCAACTATCTCAGAGAATGATGAGCAAATTAAAAATGAAGAAGATGTAGATTTCGTTAAGCTCATAATGATGATGGAAAAATATTCTATAGGCAAGAAAGGAAAGATAAAGTAAAAGCTATTAAAGCCTCAATTTGAATTTTCAGAGTGAATCCAAAAAGGAGGATGATTTCGCACACATGTATTTCATGGTCTAAGGGGATGATCCCTGTGAGATAAGTTCAAAATCTCGCTTAGATTATAATAATCTTAGTGTGGATGAGATTGCTTCATTTTTTGAATTATTTGAAGAAAAATATAATTTGTCGAAAATTAAAAACTACAATATGAAAACTGAAATTATTTCTTTGAAAAATAAAATTGAGCTGGTATCAAAATAGAAAGAATTGATTTCAAATAGAAATGGATCTTTGAAAAATAAATTTAAAATTGTTTCAAAAGAGAGAGAAAATTTATTTATTTCTTTTGATAAATTCAAAAAGAATTTTGTTTCCCTCAAAAGATCTTGTCACGCTAAAAGTCCCGCTATTACTTTTTACAAAAATGAATTTCAAAATATGAAAAAGAGAATGGATGATTTAGGTTCAATTTTGAGCCAATGTACTTTTAACCATCATATATTGGAATCTATGTTTCGAAAAAAACATGTTCAACGCATGGATGCATATACTCCATGGTATATATATACACATCATGCTCATAAGTATGCTCACGTGTATACTTGTTCACATTGTGATCACAAATGCTATCTTTCAAAATTTTGTTTTGATACAGTAAATATTTCTAATATCAACGTTTGAATTCGAAAGAGTATTAACCCCAAAAATTCAAGGTATATGTACCAAAAAGGCACACTATGTTTATTTGATGTAGGTGTGTCCTCTCTCAAAATGTGAGAGAGTTTGGTGCCTTGATGTTGGATGCAATTAGGTCTTGATGGACTAATCAATGGATGCATCACTATCAAAGAATTAAGGTGGAAAGACCACTTTTAGTTTGGAGAATTGGAGTTTGCTTTAACGGTATTGGTAACTATCTTTATCCTCCATTTTAGTTTTGATTCATTGTTTATGATCATATTACATATGTTTAGAATATATATATGACTTGATAAACATAAAATCAAAAAAGCAATTAAGCGCCTCAACTCTTAATCAAGAGGAATCTTGAGGAGAAGTTCAGAACTCTTCATAGGATATACGGCTTTTTTTTTTTGTTTAACTTAGCATTAATTAATTGTTTATAACCATATTTTATTGATATAATATCTTGATTTTAATGACAAAATCTTGTTTTATTTCATGAACATGCAATCTTTTTTAAAACTATATGGCATATATATATATATATGATCTTTGATATACACTTGATTTTCATGCTATATATGTTCTATTTCATTTGTATACTCAATTCATATTTGATTATACTTTCCTAGTTTTAATAATTTTTACATGTTACATGATATATCATATTTGTGAAAAAAAATCTTGATTTGTGTTTCATGTTTTTTTTTACATTCATGACATGCGACATAGTTTGAAAAATGATTTTATTTTAATGAATGTGTTATTCAAATGACTTTTGCTCACTCACTTTTTTGGTTTGCTCATGATTATATATTCATAAGCATATATATGCTATATAGATTTTGAGTGATAATTTTTATATAACATGCACTTTCATGAGATATGTATATAATTTATTTCATATTGGTATAATTTGAACAAATGTCAAATTATTTTCAAATTAGTACATTTAATTCTTCACTTGGTAGTATTTTTAAATTAATTTTAAAATATTTTCAAATGATATTTGTTTATTAAAATACCTACCTTTTGGGGTGAATGGTTGGGTGATCATACCTTGTATGATTTAGTTGATTATTCTTTATACATGTGCAGTTAGAATAGCGATAAAAATGAGTTATACACATGATTTACATGATATTTGACTTTGTGATGCTCATTCTTATTTTTTAATATATGTATGCTCTAAATTTCAAGCTGTATTTCAATTATTATATATATGTGATTTGATTGATTGTACGTATTTATACTAGTTCGTGCATGTTTCGTGCATGACTTTAACACAATTGGTTTCAGATACTTGATTTTGCTAATAAAGATATTGGTATCTTTTTAACAAGCTTATGCATTTGTTTTTTTAGTATTTCAAAAAGGGGAGATCTATGTTTATTTACTTTAATTCCCTTCTTTTTGATAAAAAGAGAGAAATTTTAATAATTTTGCCAAAAGAAAAATTACTTGGTATCTATATTTCAAAAAAAAAGAAGTGCTTAAAGGACAACGAAGTGATAATACTTTAAACTTCTGCAAAACAAAAAAAATTATATATATTAATATACAAGACATAAGAGTTGAAGTAAAGAATCCCGAGTCAAAAAAATTCACGGTCACAAAGGTGCATATGACTTAGAATAAAATAATAGACTAAGTGAGAAATTCAGTTTTAATTCTAACCTAAATTGATAATAAATTTTTACATTGAAACTAAGTGTAGGAATGAATAATTTGGTGATCTTAAGACTTATAGATTACTTGATTTCCTCAAAAATATTTAAAATATTTTTCCTCTTTTAAATGGAATTTTGAAAATACTAATATTTTATTTTTCTTTCTTTAAGGATTTTGTGGGTGCAATTCACTGAAAACCATCACGATATAGCATTCGTTCTCTAGGGGTAACCTAGAGGATTAAGGCTTGTTGCATATGCTAAGTGCAATCGTGATTCCTACAAAAGTGATATTAGGATAGTTGATTAGTTTTATTCATACTCGAGGACGAGCAAAAAGATAGTTTTGGGTGTGATTGATTATCAATAATGCATATTTTTAGTCTCATTGTCATACTTATTTTTTTATAAACTATTTAATTCATTATTGTTTAGTAATGTGCAGGCTTCCATAATTCAAGAGAAAGCCCAAAAGAAGCCCAAAAGCCCACAATTATTATGAAAATAAAGATTAATTAGGAAGATAAAAGAAACTTCTATTCTATTTTATTTAAATTTGGCTTTTAAATTAAGTTAATTTAAAATCTAGATGAAGAGAATGATAGAACAAGATCAATCCTCATCCCAATTAAAGATAGAGATGGACTCCGATTCAAATTTCGGTTGCTTGCACCACAAGTGAAAAATAAAAGGAAGAAGAAATTTGAATTTAACCTGGATTTAGAGATAACTTGATCTCCAAGATCGAAATATTTTTAAATTCGGAGATCAAATGAAGATTCTGAAGATAAACCTCCATATAAATGGACGAGATGAAGCCACGCGCCAAAGCGCATAACCAAACTCCACAAAATTGTCACGGCCCCTCCTTTTTGCCGCGGAAACACGACAATCCTGGGAACGCGTGCGTCAAGTTTTGGTAGAGGTGTTTGTGTGGAACTATATTTCTCAAATCTTCTATAAATATCCCTGAAGAGTAACAGAGTAGAGGCATCTCAGAGATTGAGTATATGATTATTTGTTTAGCCATTTATTCTGAATTTTTCATTGTATTATCTAGCTTTTAATTTGACGAAGAAGATTTTTGAAGAAGAAGAAGAAGGGCTTTGTAATTGGCCAGTGACAATCAATAAAAGGTTCAATTTTCTTTTCATCTCTCTTGTTCTTTAATTTCGTTGTTATTGCTTGAGTTTGCTTATTTTCTTTTCTCCCTTTTTTAATGCAAATTTCTCTTCTCCATTATATGTCTTGTTAAAAATAAAAAATTAATAACTAATTTATCTTGTAGTTTACTAATCTCTCGATCAACTTAAGTTTAGTCTAAAAAGATGAACTGATTGAACTCTATGCTTGTTTGAAACCATAAGATTAAATTGACGTTCTTAAGGATGAATAATTAGTTAAGTTGAACTAATTTAGGGTAGCACTTTTTAATGGTTACTCTTAGTTCGTATTTGATACTTTGATAGCATCATGTTAGGTTTAAAAGACTTTTCTTATGCTATGCTTAGAAACTAGGATGAACTAAAGTTTAATTTTAATTAACGTACTCTAATTAGGGTTTACAATATTTTTACTCATCTTACTTGATTCTCAATCAAACCATAAGGTAGTTTTTTATTGATTCAATATGATACTCTCCCCTCTTAGACTAATACTTGGTTGTGGTAGATGATTAGTAGACTATAATCTTTTTGCTTAATTAAAACTTTTCTTACAATCAATATTCTTTTTCCAAGCCATTTGTGTAGAGAATTCGTTACGAAAAGCTTCTATTGCATCCTTTCATGTGGATCAACCCGTCTAGCCCTTACTACGCGGTTAAATTGAGAAGATACTAAGAACTTTCTGACTTTAAATTTTTCTTTATTTTCAATTCCATTTCTCTTCTTCAATCACTTATAGCCATATCGATTTATCTTTATGAATGTAATTTTTACATAATTCTTGTTCACTCTATATTTTTTTTTACTCATGATTTATGTTCATGAGAATATTCATGCTATATAGATTTTGAGTGATAATTCTTATGTACAATACCATGTTCTATGATAAAAATATATATATATAGGGAGGTTTTCATGTGAGAAACTTTCTCACACGAAGACCGTGAGAAAACCATATAGGGGCGGTCATGTGGATGATCCGAACCGTTCATCTTGATTTATATACTTTATTTAGGCTCCCAATAAAAAATCACGTGAGTTCAAGTCTTTTTACCCATGCAACAAGTAGTTACAAAACATACGTTATATTCGCCGTAGAATAAAGATGTCACTTGATGCATGGGTAAAAAGACTTGGAATCACGCGATTTTTATTGGTAGTCTAATTAGAGTATGTAAATTAAGATAAACGGTTCGGATCATCCATAAAATCTCTTATGTGTGTGTGTGTGTGTGTGTGTGTGTGTGTGTGTGTATGATTGGTTTCATATTTGAAGAATTTTGAACTATTTTTCAAAACTAATTTAAAATTTGTTCTTTTATTCTTCACTTGGTAGTGTTTTCAATTTATACTAAACTATTTTCAATTCATTATTTTTGAAAATATCTACCTTTAGTGGGCGGATGGTTGCGTGATCATACCTTGTATTCTTAAATGACTATTCTTTTGACTTGTGCATGTAGGTTGGTGATTTTAATGAGTTATACCCATGATGTTCATAATATATGATTTTTTTTATATGTTTATTCTTATTTATCTATATATGTATGTCTTATATTTCAAGTGGTATTGAATTTTCATTAGCATCATACATATATATGATTTTATTTTGCGTGTTTAACTATGTTCATACATGTTTCTATAGTATAATTGATTTCATGCTAAGCGTATGTTCATTTTAAATTGGTATCATAAATTGATATTCATTTCAATTGGTATTATAGTTTGGTATCAATTTCTATTAATATCACTTTTACAAGCTTATGCATTGTTTTTGTGATTGCTTCAAAAAGGGGGCGAAAATTCTTTGACTTTAAATTGGTATCTTTAATTCCCTACTTTTTGAGAAAAATATTTTGTTTTAGCAAATGGTCCATATTGTCAATTGATATCAAGTATCTATGTAACGCCCCGATCCGGCGGGTACGGAGACGTTACTGCGACGTATATACGCAGGTCAGAAATACCCTCACGTATATACGCTAAGCATCAGTACAGGCAAGAATCAGAGTACGGAAGCAAGTGGTGCATTATACATTCCAACATATGAGTACAATTACAAAGTTATCACCAGAGGTGATCCAATATTACAATAATATTACATCACCAGAATGGCGCAATTGCGAGAATACAAGGGATGTACATGTAGGAACAGTAAAAAGGGCACTCACGAGTTTACAAAAGGAAAACTCGAGAGGCACACAGGGGGCCTGGAAGGATAGAGCTCTGAACGGTCAGCTGGAGATCCACGCTACCGCTGCGCCACTCTGATTAGCAACCGGGAGAATCCACACGCTCCAAGCTCCATGACCTGGACATGAGGATACAGGGGAGTCAGATGAAACTCCCCAGGCGAGTGGTGATACAAAAGCCAAGTGGCGAGCAAGGGTAAGTATATGTAAAGCGATAAAACCAAATAAAGCCGAGGACGAGCAAATCTGATTGTATGGTTTCAGATCACGGCTCCATAAGACTAGTACGTCGAAGGAATAATCCAAACAAGGAAACCCTCATCTATATACCTTTGTCTCATGTCACCATAATCCAAGCACATACAACCCGACTGTACTCAGGGCATGATAAGAAAATGAACAGGAGGCAGGTGGATACAAGGGATAAAGCAGAACATGAGCAGCTAATATAATAATAACCATAAAATTGAAAATTCGATGTAAAATCCAGGACAAGCAAAATATGGTAAGGCATATCACAGATTCATAGCCGTTTAAGCTGCAGGCTTCAGTATGCGTCCCATTCCACATACCTCTACTTACAACTCAAAGAGCTGATTATTATCTTGATACTTATTATTACTCGTCTTACCCTGATATCTAGCTATGTGAACTAGCGTCCCAGCACACATAGATCCATATCCGAGTAAAGCAAGATTGTTATTGGAAACCAGCGGGGGTATCAACGAACTATGTTTACAGTGGGTCCCGTACATACCCGGGACCACGGCCCAGGATTGTTCCGTTGCTTGGTAACGGAACCAGCCGCAAGGCTAACAGGAGGGACTTATGTATGCCCTTATCAAGATGGTACCAAGAAGGAGGGAGCCAGCACTCCCCTCGGTCGCCTGGAGGCCCACAGGTCAGACCGGAAGTTTTAGTTGCACAACATGCCTAGTACCACTGTAAACACGAACACATATTGATAGCCGCGAGTTTCCCCCGACCCGATGCAAGTTGTCCAGTTTTATGGTTTATTAGATGATTATCAGATTCCGGAAATGAGCAAGAACAAGTCAGGAATATCAGGAATACAGGTATATCAGGAGTACTGGTTCGTACTATAATGTATCACATGTGTAACAGGAGTACAGTTTGTACTATCAAGATGTCAGGTCATCATTCCTGTTATCGTGATAATCATGAGAGTCAAGTATATCATGCCGGGTGTCAAGTGATAGCATGACAAAATGGAGATATTAGACAGGTAACCAGTCATGTCAAGCGATTGATATTAGTCCGGTGGCAAGTCATGTCATAACAAGGGGTCTTACCAAGCGGTAGCATGTCCGATGTTAGGTGATAACAAAACAGTTGCCAGGTAATATACATGTGTTAAATAGTATCATGAAAATGATAGATATAAAATAATGGCATGCAGTAAAACAGTAGCTGAGCACATCCAAGCGGAGCTGAGCAAGCTGGAGCGAAGCTAATGTACAACACTAAATGCTATCACGCTCGGCATGGTTACCACTCGCAGCGTAGCTAAACACACGTGTCGCAGCAAGCGTGTGAACGTTATACTACTGATCACGGGAAGCCATGCTCACGGGTAATTACACTCGAACGGAGTAAGCGGTAAAGTGTTGACGCTAGGTCCGCCTACCAGGCGTAGCATAGAGAAAGTCCAGAGGATTTCAAACCTCAAAGGTTGTACCCAGAGGTTAGGGTACCTGCAGAGAAGGTGTTAGTTCCAAATAGCACAAGTCATGAATAATACAAGTCGACCGATGAAATAGGAAAGTCAAAGGGGAAAGCGAGAACACTCGCATAACCAATAAAATAGTAAGGCAAGAGGATAGCGAGATCACTCGCCTAAATCTTAGTGAAATCTCTGATATCCGGAATCCAAGAAATCGACGCGTCAGTGCGTTAGAGAGAAAGTAAGGGAGAAGTCCAGGGAGAGAGAAGTATATGGAATTGGAGTGTG
This sequence comes from Agave tequilana, assembly GCA_038442645.1. Lineage (NCBI taxonomy): Eukaryota > Viridiplantae > Streptophyta > Magnoliopsida > Asparagales > Asparagaceae > Agave > Agave tequilana. The sequence goes on from JAVJIF010000808.1 coordinate 75,080, forward strand.
CACAGGGAAACGCGGGTTTGAGCATGGGATGCGAGGGTCGCAGACGCGGGAATCGCATCGCGGGAAATACCAGACGCAGGAAATAGCAGACGCGGAAGTCACAAACGCGGGAGTCGCGTCGCGAAGGTGCCACAAACGCGGGGTTCGAGACCCGTGTTCAAATCAGGACGCGAGGAGAACGCGAACGCGAGTATAAACTCTGCGTCACGACAAAATGAATAGAACACAGACGCGGGCATGGGATCCGCGTTAGGAAACAACAGAGAGAAGGGAAGGTGATATTCGTTAAGTGACAAGTCTTGTAATAACAATATATGATGCAAGTCCCGAGGATAAGGTCCATATAGAAAGAAGTGTTTAACCACGGCAAACAGTCAAGATTAGTCGACTAGGGAGATATAGTAGTCGACTTATGAAGGAGTTAGTCGACTATAGATAAGGGATAAGTCGACTAGTAATGCTGCGTTTCAGAAAGCTGCGTCTTCAGAAAAAGGTTAGTCGACTAGGGGAAAAAGATAGTCGACTAGAAGGTTGCGTTTCAGAATTAAGGCTGCGTTTCAAAAGGGTTAGTCGACTTGGGATAAGAGGGTAGTCGACTAATAAGGGTCTCAAGTCGACTAATGATTGGGTCAAGTCGACTAACAGAGTACAAAACAGAGAGCAGAATTATCCTTTAAGTGTTGTGTTCGTTGATATGAAAATACAAGTGATTGTTCATGTCTTGGCGAGTAGAATTACTCGCCTACAGGTTCCTTGCTGCGTCCGACGAAGGGAAGTTCGGCCCCAATCCAAAAGGAGGGTACCGGCCCTAAGTCTTGCCAGCGGAGAAGAACGCGGCCCCAATCCAAAAGGAGTGGCCGGTCTTCACAAGGTGATGGAGAGAGGTTGAAGGTGCAAGTCTAGTTCACTTTGTCAAAAATGGGATTTTGCAAACGGTGCCACGGGGAGCGACAAGTTGGCTAGAATGAAAGAGCTCGCCGTGGAGGTGAAGATGGTATACTTGGTGGTGGCCAAGGAGATGTAGGTGGTGGTGGAGATGGTGGTAAAGTTTTGGTGGAGAGGATGGGTTCTTTGGTGTTTTATGGTGAAAAGAGGTTGAAGAAGGTGGTATGGAGATGTTGTTGTGGAAAAGGAGGAGGAGATGGAGAAGAAAGAAGTGATGGTGTGGTGGTGAAAGTGGAGGTAGAGAAGGTGGAGTATGGTGGCCAAAGGAAGCAAGAGGTTGTCTTCCTTGCTCTCTGTTGGTGGCTGCAGGAAACAAGGAAGAAGGAGAAGAGAAATGAAAGAGAGAGAAGGAGGTGGGGTATTTATATATAAAGAAGTAATGATTGCAAGTTTGACTCTTGAAGCCAAAGAATGAAACTTGCGTTTCATTGGAAGGAGATGGGCTGCGTCTCAACAAAATGGTTGGCTGCGTTTAGGCCAAAATGGGCCAAACGCGGGAATCAAGGCTGCGTCCAGGGAAGATGCCAAAGCTGCGTTTCACAAAAGGACAAAAGTCATGATGACTTGATTGGGATTGATTGGCAGTGCATTAAATGCAGCATGGAGAGGATCTCCGCATTAAATGTAAAATCCCAGGAGTGAAGCTCGCGTTTGGCGAGGAGAGAAAAAAAGTGGGAAAATATCTAGACACTATTCCGGTATCTGGGAAAACACCGAAAACTCCGGAAAAGTCCCAAAAATAAAGTAACTTGAAAAGCTTCCCAAAAATTCACAAAAATAATAAATATTATAAAAAGATTTTTGGTGAAATCGGTTTTCAGGAATTCAATCTCATTTTCAAAATAAAATCCTGAAGTCAATGGTCAATACCGGTCTACACCGAGTCGGCCAGATTTTGATAAAATCTGAAAAATCTCAGAAAATGTCTGAAAGAAGAAAATATAATTCTAAGAAGTTATATGAAAGCGGAATCTAGAAATTGATTCCAATTATAAATTAAAATTCATGGAATCAACTAGTGATACTGGCCGACACCCAATCCAGTGAAATTTTGATAAATTTAGAAAATTCTCAGAAAAAGTGTTTAGATAGAAAAGGTGATTTTAAGAAGTTACTGGAAAGCCGTTTCTTAAAATTCAACTCCGTTTGTAAATTAAAAATCCGAGAATCGGTCAGCGGTACTGGTCGACACCGGTTTTGAAGATTTTCAACTTAATTCAGGAAAATTCCAGAAAATCATAGAAAATCCAAAATATTGGAAAACAGTATTTAAAACTGAAATCGGTCAATTTGGAATAACAAAAAGATCAAATTGAGAAATCTACTAGGATCGAGTCCCCGGTTCAGACTAGGGCTGACTCCGAGTTCACAAATCCGAATCCAAGGCAATACGATCATATGAATAATTCATAATACAAAACAAATACAGGAAGTAAATCAAAAATACGATCAGAAAATACGAATACGCAACTAAGTACGTATTCCGGAAACGGGGTGTTACAATCTACCTTTCAAAATTGCTTTAGAATTTCAAAATTGATATCATGGGCTTTCACTTTCTATTCAATTGGTATCATATTTAAATCTTCAATTGGTATAAAAATTGTTTTGCAAATTGGTATTTATGTTGGTTTCAAAATTGTTTTCTCAATTAGTATCCATGTCTGTTTTACAATTGGAACTTTTCATCCTTTCAATTTGTTTAAAAATTCAAAATTTATTTTTTGATATGTATTGCTTATATGCAAGGGGAGTTAACTTAACGTCTCCTCTATATATAAATTTATGATGTGTGTATTGTATAAAGAAGAGATTGACCCCTCTTCTCTATATTGTACACATGTATAAGAGAGCTTAACATCTCTATCTATATATTGTATATTATGCTTATGTGGGTGAGGGTTTAGCCATCACTTCTCCATGTATTGCATATATACAGGGGGAGTTAACTTATCTTCTCTCTTTTTAATAAATTTATATCGCATATACATTTATTTTGATTTCTTTACTCTTTTGTTGATGAATTGACAAAAAAAGAGAGAATTTTAGAGTTTATATAAGCATGTTCATAGGATTTTATATGCATGTCGTTTATGCTTTATGCATATGTTGGTTTGGTATCCAGAGCTTACATTGATTATCTACATGTTTTATGATATGTATGAGTTATGAGAGAGCTTTACAAAGCTTTCATTTAATCCATGCACATATAACTCCATGAGATTTGTCATCATCAAAAGAGGGAGATTGTTGGCTCAAAGACCTTTCACTCTAGTTTTGATGATGATTAACTCATGTAGTTATAGTACTAATGTTCTTATATTTATTAAGTTTCAGATATTCAATCAAGATCTTAGTTAGTGTTTAGCTTCTTCAAGCTAACACATAGAGTTTCAAGAGCTCAAACTTAAAGATCGCATCAAGTATTCAAGATGGAGTCTAGCTTAACAGAATCAAGTTTGGATCAAGTCTACATGGAGAAGATGATCTTCAAGAAGACTTGAGTTTAGAGTTTGTGAGTTTAGAGTTTGTGTAGATAATAGATTAGTTTTGATTGCTCAAGCTCACGCACACACAAAATTTAATATATTAGTTTTGATTTAATCGATTTATGTTTTGTGTTTTGTTTTATAAAACATATTTCATCAAAAATAAGTTCATATTAGTTTATACGTGCTTTAGACTTTGTCCATATACATTATGCTTCAAATGATTTTGAAATACTTATTTTTGTGTTTATGCAAGTTTTAGAGAAACTTGATGTTCAATATATAGTTTATTGTTTTAGAAAATTATTTCTATTTTTCATGTTATTTTGTTTGTGTATTAGAGTATCCATACACTCTTCAAATATGTTTGAACAACTTATTTTTGTATCACATGAGTTTTGAAAAAATAAAATTTTCATTTTACAAGTAACATTTTTGGAAAAATACAGTTTTGTTTCAAGAGTAAATTTCTTTATCTCAAAAACACGTTCACATGTTTGTAATATGTGTTGATTTTTTATCACACATATTTGTACTTCATTGTATTTACATGAACTTATTTTTATAAAATTTATTGAGATGTATTGGAGTTAAAAATGGATTTAAAATATTTTAAATGGTTCATGTATATGATTTTTGGGCTGAGCTGGTCAACCGCATAGTCGACCGACCGCAGAACTCATTTTCTCTGCCGGTCGACCGACGTGAATAGACATGAACGAGCCCAAGAAAGCTGATCTCGGCCGACAGACCGGTCGATCGCAGCAGAGTTCGGTCGACCGATCAATACTGCAAAGCTCTCGAGTTTTCTCGGTCGACCGCCTAGTTGACTGGCAAACCCTAACGGTCAAAAATATGACCGTTGGTGGTCGACCGCATGGTCGACCGATCAACCATTTCTGGCATGATTTGACCCACATCATCTAGTTTTTATTTAGCCTATAAATATAAGTTTTTGTGAGAGTTTTTTTTCTAAGATTGTCAAGATAATTTATATCAATTTTCAGGAGTTTTATTGCCTATTTTCTAATAACAAGTTTTTGGCCTTAAAATCTATATGTTTATATTGTTTCAAAGTTTTAAAAAATCAAAGAAAACAAGTTTTGGGATTACAAGTTTTGTTCTTCAAGTTTTTATATCTTCATAAGAAGTTTTTTTCAAGTCCTTTCTTTTGTGCTTCACTTCAAAATCTTTATTTTCTCACAAGTTTGAGCTATTCATTGCAAAATCTATCTTTTACGATCTTGCATTTGTGAGAGGTGTTATTTGTGATCTTTGTGATCACCAGGTGTTGTTTGTGATCTTTGTGATCACTCTCTTTGCTTTGTGCTTTAACTTTGTGCCTTCCCTCTTGGTAGAAGTGACTTACTTTGTGCATTGGCTTTGTGCCTTGGCTTTGTACCCACCTCTTATGTAGAGGTTGTTTGTATCTTTTGTGGAGTCCTAAGTAGAGATAGTGGAAATCCTTCACACGTGAAGGCGGGGACGTAGAACTTGATGCTTGAACCTCGAAACATATCCTTGAAATCACCTAGAGGGGAGGTGAATAGGTGATATGCTAATCTATAAACTAAATGCGCTAAATGCGAAAGCTTGAAAACTAATATGCAACACACTTAGTACAACACACAAGTGTAGCCGAATTCCCCGTTAAGGGCTCTGGACTAACTCCTCTTGATTCCCCTAGATATGAGTTGAGGTGCTATATGAAGCTCTTGTGGTTAAGTACAAGTGAGGCACACACAATCAAACCAAGCATACAAGAGATAGACAATATGAAATATGCAAGGCAACACAAGCAAATATGATATGATGATATGAATGATGCTGTGCACAAATAAACAAGAGAGAGAGAGTTAGAGAGACAATGGATCAAACGCAAACACAAAGATATGTTCCGAGGTTCGAGCCCCTAGCTATACGTCCCCGCCTTCACCGAGAAGGATTTCTAATCCACTATACTCCCACCGAGGGAACCTCCACCAAGGAGGATTTGTTACAACACAAGGAGTACCGAACTCCTCTCTCAAACACCGCCTCACAACCGAGGGGTAGGCTCGTAGCCAAACAACAACCAACACCTCTATCGAAGAGGGTTACAAACCAACTCCACCTCTCAATAGAGGGAGCAAACAACAACCAACTCCACCTCTCACTAGAGGGAGCAAACCAATCACCCGATCAACCTCTACCAAAGAGGGATACAACAAAAGTAAGGGTGTTTACAACAAGTGGTTTCTTTCAACCACAAACACTCTTTTTCACAAACAAATGATCCTAATAGAATAGGATAGAAGATATAGCTCAAGTAGAAAACTAGGTGTTTGGAAAACAAAAACTCAAAGAAAAATACTTGGGAAAACTCTTGTAAAAGATAGAAAATGAAAGCCAAGACAAATCTCCCAAAATACTCTTTTTCTTTGATTTTTCCAAAAACCTAAAACAATATAAAGATAGATCTTTTGGCTCTTAAACACTTTTGAAACTTGTTTTATAAACCAGAGAATAAGAAAATTTTTGCTCTTGAAAATCTTATTCAAAACCCCAAGAATTGGGGTATTTATAGACCAAACAGAAAACTAGCCGTTAGGCTGATCTGGCAGCCTGACAGGCTTGCGGTCGACCGGCCCGGTCGACCGCCAACGGTCAGAAATATGACCGTTGGGGCATCCGGTCGACCGCACGGCCGACTGCCCAGATACAGAGAGCAGACTTCTCTGCTCCGGTCGACCGCTCGGTCGACCGCCCAGATACAGAGAGCAGAGCTCACTGGTCCGGTCGACCGCTCGGTCGGCCGGCCCACTGTGCTGCCAGACGTGCACAGCTCTGTGCACGTCGGTCGACCGCAAGGCCGACCGGCCCTTGGTGCGGTCGACCGAGCGGTCGACCGACCTGGCCTGTCAGCCAGTTCTGGGTCAGAAACTAGGTCAGAAAAATTGTTAAATATATTTCTAAAAATCTTTTTAAGTCTTTGTAAAAATACCCAAAAATAGTTTTATCATTTTGCATTGATACATAAACATGTGATAAAAAGTTTAGCTCAAATATCAAGCATATGAAACTATTTTTGTGTTTTAACATTTTTATCAAAAAACCAAAACTTGCATCTTATCAAACTTGGATTTTTCAATACATGAATAGGAAAGTCAAAATAAGTTTGTTTAAAAGTTAAGCATGCATGTATAGAATGAATCTACTATACATAAACCAATTAAACTTGTTTTGATCAATTTATTCATGAAAACAAATATCGGTTAAACTAAAAACTGAAAAACCATATCCAAATATAAAACGTGTGTGTATTGTGCACTTGAGCATATCAACTATTCTTATTTTTACACATGGATCTAAAAACACACTAAACTAAACTAGGATACCTAAGTCTTCTTGACGATCTTCAATCTTCAAGCCGAATCGATCCCAAACGTGATCCACCGAGTGCAAAGGTATGATCTTGATGCTCGGGCACGGGAATCACCAAGTGAAGGCTTCCAAACTCCTCTTTTTGAAGCAATCACCAACTAATATCTTGATTAATGATCTAAAACTAAAATCACAAGATTATTAGTAAACATAACTACATGAGTTAATCATCATCAAAACTAGAGAGGAAGGCCTCCGGGCCAACAATCTCCCCCTTTTTGATGATGACAAAACTCATGGAGTTATATATGCATGGATTAAAGTTAAGCTTCAAAGAAGCTCCCCATTAACTCATGCATAAACAAATAAACAATAAATATGCAATGAATAACAATGCATAATCATGCATAAACAATATAAAGGCTCTAGATACCAATGAAATGTTCAAAAACAAGACATGCTCTAGATACCAATTAAAATTAAACTAAATTAAACTTAATACATGCAAAACATAAATATGCATATATAAAACATGTACCAATCATGCATATTAAAAACATCTTCTCTATATATGCATGTTAAACTCTCAAATAATTCTCCCCCTTTTTATCAATCATCAACAAAGGGGTAAACAATCAAAACAAAACAAAATTTTCTCCCCCTTTTTGTTCGAAACAATGAATCAACAAAAGGGTTAATAAAAAATTAAAAATGAGAACATTGTTTTTATTGTTTTGACCCCTTTTTGTCTAAAACAAAAACAAAATCAATAAGGGGTGACATTAAATATGATACCAATTAAAAAATATGTCAATGAAGTGCTTCTTGATACCAATTTAAAAATAAAAACAACATCTTGATACCAATTGAAATAATTGATCATTTTAAACATATGATATCAATTGAAATTATTATTTTCTATCATAAAGTGAGGGAACAAAATACCAATTGAAATACAAAATCAAATTTTCTCCCCCTTTATGAAATACCAATAATGCGTAGGCTCGAATTAAGATACCAATTGAAAGCTAAATCAATTGAAATAAGGTTGAAACTCAAGCTCTAGCATAAACAAAATTTTGTGCTTAAAGATATAGGGATATAATAAGCACAATTAAAAACATATATATGTATGAAAAGTAGATACCAATTGAAATTGATATTCTTGAAATTGAAAAACATACATACATACATACAAACATATATGAGTATACAAGAAAGGTCAAATTGATACCAATTGAAAGAATTTCAATGATACCAATTGAAACAACAATAATGGTCAAGTGTATACATCATATAACTGCCACCCAATCATGTTCAAGTTTAAAATGATTTTCATTATGAAGCATACATGAGCATGATCGTCCATCCATCCGCCCGTGGAAGGTAGGGGTTTTCAAAAATAGATTTGAAAATTATTATATGTTTGAAAACATCTACCATATGAAGAATACGAACTAGTTAAATGGAAAAACTTGTTAACTAGTACGAAATCCTTCAAGTAAGGAATAAAAACAAATTATTTTTCATAAAATAAGAAATCCACATGATATCAAACACTCAAGTCAATTAAGCATAAAAATGACTCATGAAAACAAAACATGAGTAAACAATAAATGTGAGTGTACAAATAAGATGTGAAAATCACAATCATAAAAAATGTACCATTAAGCTCAATATTCCTTGAAACAAGAAAATCATCAAAACTATTTAATCTTCAAGGTATATGTATGTCCTATACAAACTAAAATATACATACATATCCAAACACAACGAGTCCACAAAGATATATGCATGAAGGCACGTGGCTCAAAAGGATGTATATGTATAACAATAGTTTAGATAAAATGGACATATACATGAAGTTAAACATAAACACATGGAAACATGAAAATCTAAATTTTTCATTAAAATAAATTTCATTTCAAGGTATATGTATGATTTGTCAACACAAAAAGTATACATATATATCCCTAAACACAATTGAGTCCATATGTATAGATTTGCATGAAAAGCAAATGACTCAAGAGGTATACATGTATATCTTAAAGTTTGGCAAAAAATAGACATATACATGAAATGAAAACTTGTAAAACAAATCTAAAAATAGGAATACAAGTTTAAAATGCATGGATCATCAAAACTAGACTATACTAGCACATCTAGTGGGTTCAAATAAGCATTCAAGCTCAAACATATATAGATTTATTTGTGGCCCACTATATGCACAAATATATACCTAGTCTTAATGAAAACTAACATTTAAAACATATATTCAAATCATGAAGTATAAAACAAAACATAAATCAACATGATAAACATAAACATGATTATTATGTAAATCCACATGTTATTAAACCTATGATAAACATGATAGCTAAACAAATGGTGAGAACACAAAATATGGGTCCATATAAACATGGGTGTCTCAAAAGGGCTATACATGCATGTCAAGGATCTAATAAACATGGCATTTACATACTAATCTATAAACATCAAAACATGCTATAAATAATAAACATGAAAAGCATGCAAACATAAATAAGGAGTTAGGAATCGTTACCAAAACCTAGAAGGCAACTTCCTTGTCTCCAAAACATGGTGGTCCTCTCCACCAAACATCCCTTGAAAGTGATGCATCCAAATAGTAATCTTCAGGCACGGAACGCATCCACTCCAAGGTACCGCTACTCTCACGTCTTGTGAGAGCCCACACCTACATCATAAACAAAAGGGGTGGTCTTTGGTACCCACATTCTATTGGGTCCATGGGGGTTAGTACCTTCTCTAACCCAAACAAATTTATTTGCTAAATTACAATCATGTATACGATCAAAGCAAATTTAGTAAGGTGGCCCTTACGTTCACAATGTGTACAAGTGTACACATGAGCATACATGTGATGGGTGTGTCCGTGAGGAGCATGTGTATGCCGTGTATAGTGTGCATGAATAGATGGAAATTGTTTCTTTCGAAACAAAGATTCCAAACGTGTATGACCCACTACACATTGGCTCAAAGTGGAGCCCAAACAATTAACACTCTTCTTAAGTAAAGATATATCATTGTTAATTAAAGAAGAAGTGTGTAGCATGCAATAGGTGATCTAGGTGAAATTACCCTAGCATGGCAAACATGTGAATCAAAATCATTTTTCAAAGATTTATTTTTCTTTAAACAAATTTCTAATTCTTTTGAAACAAAATCAATTTCTCTTTTTAAAGAATCATTTTCTCTTAAAACAAATTCAACTTTTGAAGACAAAACATCATTATTCTTCAAAAGAGTTTCACAATCATTTTTAGATTTTAAAACTTTATTTTCTTTTAGTGCAAGGTCTAGTTGAGATCTCAATGAATCTCTTTCATTATAGACCTCAACCTTCTCTTGCAAAACATTGTTAAGCTTAGAAGACAATTTTTCATTTTCTTTATTTAAAGCACAAGTCTTCTTTTTTAAAATTTTATACTTTTCAATTAATTTTTCACAAATAATAGATAGTTCTTCATTCAAAGAATGGGCATCAACATAATCATTTGAAGAACTAGCATTATCTAGTTGAGTATCCGAGTGTACCTCAAGGGAGTCATTCCCTTGGATCATATAGCATTGTTGTGGCTCGGATTCATCTCCACTAGATTCCTCCTCTTGGATCGGCAATTGAAACTTGGAGGTGGTGGTTGTGGTTGTCAACATATTCCACACTGCAAATGCGGAATCAAGATATTCTTTGGGTAGCGTGCTTCTAATGGCCTCAAGGGCTTGTGCATTGGCCCCTACATGCTTGCTATCACTAAGGTAGGATTCCTTGGTAATGGCAAGGTGAACCTTATAACCTAGGGTTTGTAGGTAAATGGACATCCTAGTCTTCCAAACAACAATGTTGGAAGGGTCAAACATAGGTGGGGTCATGAAGTCCATGGATGTAAACTATATGTGTGCAAACAAGCAAAATGCAAATGATAGATTAGCAAACAAAGGATCTCACTCCTAGGATGTTAAGCCTAAGTATCAGGAGCGTAGGCTCTGATACCAATTGAAATCACCTAGAGGGGGGGTGAATAGGTGATATGCTAATCTATAAACTAAATGCGCTAAATGCGGAAGCTTGGAAACTAATATGCAACACACTTAGTACAACACACAAGTGTAGCTGAATTCCCCGTTAAGGGCTCTGGACTAACTCCTCTTGATTCCCCTAGATATGGGTTGAGGTGCTATATGAAGCTTTTGTGGTTAAGTACAAGTGAGGCACACACAATCAAACCAAGCATACAAGAGATAGGCAATATGAAATATGCAAGGCAACACAAGCAAATATGATATGATGATATGAATGATGCTATGCACAAATAAACAAGAGAGAGTTAGAGAGACAATGGATCAAACACAAACACAAAGATATATTCCGAGGTTCGAGCCCCTAGCTCTACGTCCCCGCCTTCACCGAGAAGGATTTCTAATCCACTATACTCCAACCGAGGGAACCTCCACCGAGGAGGATTCATTACAACACAAGGAGTACCGAACTCCTCTCTCAAACACCGCCTCACAACCGAGGGTAGGCCCGTAGCCAAACAACAACCAACACCTCTACCGAAGAGGGTTACAAACCAACTCCACCTCTCAATAGAGAGAGCAAACAACAACCAACTCCACCTCTCACTAGAGGAAGCAAACCAATCACCCGATCAACCTCTACCAAAGAGGGATACAACAAAAGCAAGGGTGTTTACAACAAGTGGTTTCTTTCAACCACAAACACTCTTTTCCACAAACAAATGATCCTAATAGAATATGATAGAAGATATAGCTCAAGTGGAAAACTAGGTGTTTGGAAAACAAAACCTCAAAGAAAAATACTTGGGAAAACTCTTGTAAAAGATAGAAAATGAAAGTCAAGACAAATCTCCCAAAATACTCTTTTTCTTTGATTTTTCTAAAAACCTAAAACAATATAAAGATAGATCTTTGGCTCTTAAACACTTTTGAAAACTTGTTTTATAAACCAGAGAATAGGAAAATTTTTGCTCTTGAAAATCTTATTCAACACCCCCAAGAATTGGGGTATTTATAGTCCAAACAGAAAACTAGTCGTTAGGCTGATCTGGCAGCCTGACAGGCTTGCGGTCGACCGGCCCGGTCGACCGCCAACGGTCAGAAATATGACCGTTGGGGCATCCGGTCGACCGCACGGCCGACCGCCCAGATACAGAGAGCAGACTTCTCTGCTCCGGTCGACCGCTCGGTCGACCGCCCAGATACAGAGAGCAGAGCTCTCTGGTCCGGTCGACCGCTCGGTCGGCCGGCCCACTGTGCTGCCAGACGTGCACAGCTCTGTGCACGTCGGTCGACCGCAAGGTCGACCGGCCCTTGGTGCGGTCGACCGACCGGCCTGTCAGCCAGTTCTGGGTCAGAAAAACTGTTAAACATATTTCTAAAAATCTTTTAAGTCTTTGTAAAAATACCCAAAAATAGTTTTATCATTTTGCATTGATACATAAACATGTGATAAAAAGTTTAGCTCAAATATCAAGCATATGGAACTATTTTTGTGTTTTAACATTTTTACCAAAAAACCAAAACTTGTATCTTATCAAACTTGGATTTTTCAATACATGAATAGAAAAGTCAAAATAAGTTTGTTTAAAAGTTAAGCATGCATGTATAGAATGAATCTACTATACATAAACTAATTAAACTTGTTTTGATCAATCTATTCATGAAAACAAATATCGGTTAAACTAAAAACTGAAAAACCATATCCAAATATAAAACGCGTGTGTATTGTGCACTTGAGCATATCAACTATTCTTATCTTTACACATGGATCTAAAAACACACTAAACTAAAATAGGATACCTAAGTCTTCTTGACGATCTTCAATCTTCAAGCCGACTCGATCCCAAACGTGATCCACCGAGTGCAAAGGTATGATCTTGATGCTCGGGCACGGGAATCACCAAGTGAAGGCTTCCAAACTCCTCTTTTTGAAGCAATCACCAACTAATATCTTGATTAATGATCTGAAACTAAAATCACAAGATTATTAGTAAACATAACTACATGAGTTAATCATCATCAAAACTAGAGAGGAAGGCCTCCGGGCCAACAATCCTTGTGTTTTTGGTTATCTCTCTCAATTCTACTTTCTTTATATCTCACATTGTTATTATTATTCATCTATACATACTTGATATTGTTGTTATGCATACACTTGTATTGATTCAAGAGAGCTTTTGAAGCATCTCAACTTAAAAGAGGAATCGAGAAGTTCTAAAGTCCTTCACCGAAAATTCGACTTCACTCTTTAGATATCATTTGTGTTAGTGTAAAAGTTTTAAATTCCGTATTAGATTAGCACTACACCTATTCACCCCATCTAGGTATACTGTCAGAAGTCAATATGCGACCCATCCCCCAAGGAGTAAGAAATACCCAAGAAAAATATTTCTTGTGGCCTAGAGTCCCCAGTCCTCCTTCCTCCTTCAAATGACACACATCCTCCAAATGGACCTGGTGGAAGCCACTAGTCTAGGAGGCTGCCCCTCACCATAGAAATCTCTGTCTGATGTTGTCTATCTGAAGTTCAACCCATCTGAGTAACTCGAAGAAGGATAGGAAGTAAAGTAAGAAGGTGGAGAGCGAAGCGTTGAGGAGGGTGATTATTCTGCCCACAGAGAGATCTCCTCTTTCAACTTTCAGTTTTTTCTACTTTTTCTATCATGGGAACCCAATCCTCCTCTAGAGGGACTTAAGGCGGATTGGGAGTCCTAGGTAATGCAGGAGGAAATCCGCTCTGGGACAACCGAGAATACCCTCAGTAATCAAAATGGACAAGTTATCTGGACCCAGAAAAACAACTGAGCTCTAGTCAAAGTTGAGAGACAGTAAAGTGACCTTTGACTTATTGTTTAAAAGATATTTCCCGATCACTTCATCATATAGTTGAATATTTTGACCTACTAGTATACCGAGCACGTGTTGTGCAAGTTAAAATGATAAAAAAATTAATAATGAAATATAATTAGATATTTATGATAATTAGTATTAGTATAAATATTATATAAATATTATAGAAAATGTGATTTATGTAATATATGACCATAAGAAAATGGAATCGCTGCAGCCACCTACTTTCCTTCATAATTAGAAAAAACACTTATATTCATAATTTTATTTACTACAGTCTCATTCATATCAGTATAAATTGATTTCTCCCAACCACTACTTCTTTATATATTTTCATTTTCTCTTTTACCCTTTCCCTTCAGTCGTAATGTTGCTCTCCCTTCAACTTTCATTCTGATGCAAAGTAATTCGTGAGTTGACCTGCGCGATCAGGTTGCTGTGGGGGTTGGAAGAGGGCGAGGAGCCCTATCCCAGAGGTCTCCGGTGGCAGAGCCCCCGGACCAAATTTTTTTTAGGATTAGCCTTTTGCAGATCTTGTTTGCTCGTACTCGCGATGAGTTTTGTTTGAGTTTATGATCCATATGGTATTTAGATCTGAAAAAATTAGGAATCATTTGATGCTGGTGAACAGGAGATTGCTGATGATGGCGATGTCGAATGAGGATTGCAACTCTAATCACAGTCGTATGTGAGGACTACAACTAGTCCTTTTATCAATTGAAAATTAGGGAATTTTGTAAGGATTGCGATCATTGTAGCAGTCTCAATATAGGCTGAAAATTTTTGTTTTGTAAGGACGAAGATCATGATCGCAGATCTAATAAAGACTAAAAAAATAAGGCATTTTTTTGAGGATTGCGATCATGATCGCAGTCCTATAAAGACTCAGAAATATATCCTAAAAATGAGGACTGTGATCATAATCGCAGTCCTATAAAGACTAAAAAGACAATTTTGTAAGGACTGCGATCATGATCGCGATCCTGTAAAAGACTCAGAAATATGGCATTTTTGTGAGGACTGCGATCATTATCACAATTCTAAGAAATAGGACATTTTTATGAGGACTGCGATCATGGCCGCAGTCCTCAGAAATAGAAAACCAACAATCTGCATTTTCGATGCAATTACTGTGGGCCATTTGTGTATTTTATCGCTGAGGAGCGCTTTGCGCTTGACACATGAGTTCACCTAATTGGTTTACGAAAAAGATGAGGCTGAAGCGAATAAAATTATGAAGCTGAGTTTTTTCCTATTTGACACATGGGCTGTAGTGAAATCCCCCTAAAAAATAAAAAAATTAGTGTTAAATTATAAATTGATAGTTACTATGGGGTCGTTTGTTTTGCATAAAAGTTCGTAATTCGTAAATGACTTACAACCCAGTTACAACTACGGCGTTTGTTGGACCGTAATTCGTAAAAGACTTACACAACCCAATTACCACTCACTTACATCCCAATTACAGTTAATTTTGTGGTCATGCAAATTTGTATTATTTTTTTATGTTAATATTAAAAAAATTTAATATTTAGCATTTTTAATATTTATTTGCAATATTAAAACTTTTTAAATCACCAAATAGTTAATTTTATGATCAACTTTTTCACTTACAACTTACACATTACGACAACCAAACACCGTAAAGCACAATACACTTTTCCACTTACAATTTTTCCAACCAAATACCATAAAGCTTATATTACCAACCAAACACCATAAAGCTTACATTACCAACCAAACACCATAAAGCTTACATGCATGTAACTCATTTACAAATGTAAAAGACTTTACCAATTACAACTTACGAATTACGGTCAATTACGACAACCAAACAGACCCTTAACCAATTTTCCCTGACCTCGCCCTCAAACTTTATAGGACCCTAAATTATAGATACTAATGATAGAATTCATAGATACCAATAAAAGAAAGTTGATGTTTTGAAAAATTCATATCAAAAATATCATTTATTAATTATATTTCCCAATTTTTTGAGGTACGCACATAGGGCCTGTTTGTTTCCCCGCAAAACGCCGCAAAACCGCAAGTCGTAAAACTCTTTTCCATTTTCAGCTGTTTGTTTCGTTGCAAAACATTTCACAAAATACAACTCTCATTTCCCACTTGCAGTTGCTACAGTTAAATTTGTGGTCATATAAATCTCACTTTACACTCAAATTTTCCCACTTGCAACTGCTACAGTTAATTTTGTGGTCATGTAAATTCTACTTGTAATACATTCGTAGTGCCAAAGCAGTTACTTGATAATCAATATATAATTTAATATTATTAAATATTTAATATATTTAATATTTTTAATAGTGTTTAATTTCTTACCGAATTATTTTATACTGGTATTTTTTAGTTTTTTATTATTTTTAAGATTGTTTTAATATTTACTATTTTATTATTTTAATTTAATATATAATTTAATATTGTTATTTAATACTTTATATTTATTAATATTTCACCAATTTTCTTAATATTTTATTTAAATTTAATATTTTATTAATATAACAATAATGTGTTTTAATATAAAATTATTATATATTTAATTTATTTATTTCTTAATATAAATAATTACTTTATTAATATTATAATATACTTTAAAATTATATTAATATTTTATTATGTTAATATTGTAATAATTCATTATAATAATATCATAATAATATTTCATTATTAAATTTATAATTATATTTTACTTTGTTAATTTTATATTTTTATAATATTACGATATTATTATCATAAAATTTAATATTATAATAATCTTAAGTATTTTATAATATTATAATATTAAACTATATTTTATTAATTTCTTAAGATTTTTTAATATTTATGTTTTATTAGTATCCTTAAAATTTTATTCAGTTTCTTTAGATTTTCTTAAAATTTTATAATTACTTATTTAGTTAATATTGTAGTAATATTTTACTAATTTTACTAATATTTTATTAATATTATTGTTATAAATAAAATATTAAGATTATTAATTTTTTATCTCAAATTTATTAATACAATTTAATTTGTAATAGTAGATTTAATTAATAGTATTTATAATATTTAAATTACTGCTACAGTTAATTTTGTGGTCAACTTTTCCACTTACACTTTTACATTACCAACCAAACACCGTAAAACACAATATACTTTATCATTTACACTTTCACTTTATCAACCAAACACCGTAAAACACAATATACTTTTCCATTTACACTCCACTTTATCAACCAAACACCGTAAAACACAATATATTTTCTCTGCTACAGTTCATTTTTTCCATTCTCATTTTACGACTTACGACTTGCGACGTTTTGCAACGAAACAAACAGGCCCTTAAATGAGGTGCAATCTGTGTTGTGAAGTGATAATATAAACTAGTAGCATGAAATTCATAAAGCATCAAGACATTGGCTGATTGAAAAGTTAGAAAGAAGAGAATCCAGAAAATGGGATGGTTGAAAACAATTTGGCCCATGGTTTTGAATAGAGATGGAATCAAATAAGTCTTTTGGCCAACTTCACAAGCAAGAGTAGAGCTTCATCATGATGTAGTTTACCAAACACTAACAACTACAAAATTCAGGATTTAAATCAATCACCATTGTCTTAACTAATGCGTCAAATATTCAACTATATGTGACGCTGTGATGAAGAATAAACACAAGTCAAAGCTTAGTTTTTCTTGGTGCATGAAACTGATGATCAATAAAGTGACAACAGTAACGATTTTTAATTAATAGACTGACACCTGATAACATCAATAACGAACAGCGATCAAATTCACAACATAAAAGAGTTGCGCATTTGTTTCATATTTTATTCGATCGAACATGAAGTGATGGGAGAGAACACATCACACAGCAGCAATTTCTCTGCTTTCCCCCACACCACAATGTTCTCAAAAATTCTCTTCTTTTATTATTAAGCTCATATTATCATTCACAAGTCACTTGAGAGAATTTGTCTTTGCTCTGGTCTGGCGAAGGGCACGAACTCACAAAGAAATCACTAGTAATACATAACTCGTACAGTGTGGGAGTATGAAGAGTACAAAACAATGGGAACCCATCAGCCCCCTTGATTTCCCTGGTAAATTTCCCTTATAATGCCTGTCACAATTATCCATTTTTAGGTCGGGGTCTAAAGTTTCCATGAAAACTCAAAGCCATCCAAATATCAAGTCACCCCTCAAGAACAAAAAAAACAAGAGAGAGATGCACCATCACATATCTACACTTCTGGCACTGCTGCAGCCACCTCACTGTATGTTTGTGACGGCACAGAACTTGAAGCCTCAAGCTTGGCCCTGACCTCGGCAACCACGAGCCTCGTCAACAGCAGCCCAGCCACGAGCGCTGCCACCATCAGCATTGTGAACACTGCGCTCCAACTCTTGGCTGAGATGTACCCCGTCAGCAGTGGTCCGATCGCTGCTCCCACTGAACCTGTACCATCGATGATCGCAGTCACTGTTTGCCAGCGCACGGGAATTTCCATTCAGGGAGCTGTGAGTGCCCAGATCGGCAGAGACGGCTGTCGTTATCAGTGCATACGGACCGTTAATGAACATTCCCGTAATGAACATGAGAGCAATGTTCCAAGCGAGGGAGATGCTCCCGTATGCACGGTAGAAGAAGAGTGATGGGATGGCGAGGTACATGAAGCTTGCGGCTGTGATTGCACGAGCTTCGAGATGGTCAGAGATGTGACCGGCAAGAATGCCTCCAACCACGCCTCCGACATCAAACAGGGTCGAGAGTTTCCCAGCACTCGAATCTGACAAGTATCGGCCATCGATTGCTGCAAGTACCGGACAGGAGGAAGAGTTAGAGAAACCGAACAGCCCATGGCAAAACTACGGCCACGAGAAAAAGATTGGAAAGAATCAACATGAAATCTTTTAAAAGTGATCACCAAAAGTGCTAAATGTCTTGCAAAGGATTAGGCATTTTATTGCAGTTAGAGAAATGACTCAGTGGAAAATGAAACTTCGATTGAGCGCATTATGAAGCAAAAAAATGCAAGCAGTAGGCAGAAAACCATGGCTCAAGCACTTCATACTAAGATATACACCACTCAGCCAAAATACCTAATATGCTTGAGGAATTTAGAGTTAGGTCTTACTCTTAACCAAGAGTTTAATGTATTTATTTTTAGTGTAAACCAACTTCCATTACTAAAATGCAGAGGGGAAAGTAACATGTGGTTCAAATATAAAGGAAGATGACACATTACACATTGCAAGATTGCTAATGTGTAATACCTCTGTTTAATAATACTAATTTTAATAGTAAATGATAGTATTTTAGCATGTATATGAAATTTGTTCTAACTATTATTTATTTTTCAAAGGTGAGTTATCATTATTTATTCTTAGTAAATTTTCTTATTAATTAGTATGATTTTGTTAATATGTAATTGTAATTAGCTGATGCTATTAAGATTAACACTAGTTCTTTTCTATACCCTTGGTCCACACCCATTCCTATTTCATTGATTCATAAACCCGTTATCTCAACCCGAACTCATTAACCCATGCCCATTAGCCTTGATCCAAACCCAATCAACCCAATAACCCGTTCTCCACACAATCTTAATCTCAAAGTTCTTATCCTAATCCTAACAACAAATCAAATTCCAATCTAAATCCTAACTAACATAATCCCTTTTTCCTTCTTCCCCAATACCCACAGCCGCCCAACTTCTCCTGTTGCAGCACAGCCCCCCTCCTCTCCGGCGGCACGCGACAACGCAGCAGCAGGCCGTGAGCACCCCTTGCTGCGCCTCCACGGCAACAGCCCACGGCCACCACCAGCACCAACAAGCAGCAGCCGCAACAGGCCAGGCGCTCCCTTCCCCTGGCAGCTCCGCCGGCGCACCCCCGCAGCTCCTCCACGGCAGACCAGCGCCAGGATCTCCTCCCATCTGATCTGCGCCCACAGCCGACGGCACAAGCCGGAGCTCCACCCCCATCATCTGCCATGCTGGACCCCTCTCCCATTGGCCGTCGAGCAACCCAGACTCCAACAGCCCCCAACACCCCCTGGGCTTCCTCCTCTCTGATCTCAATCCAGGTCGTGCACAACAAGCACCAGGCCGAGCTCCCTCATCCAATCATGACACCATCACACCACCATCCGAATTCCCCATTGGCCGTGTGTACCAAGCCACCGTGAGTCATCTCCCCTCTCTCCCCTTTTATATTTTGCATATATAAGTGGGCTTCATTTAAAGGTACTTGTATATTATTTCAAATAAATGTAATGTTAATAAAATAATGTGTGTTATTTCATGCGGGTAAATTATTGTATGTGAGATTATTAATTCAATGTGTGTTTATTTCATGTGCGGCAAATATCCTACTCCGAACCATTTTCCGGCTCTCCGCGGGATGCCGTTGATCACCGTCGGCGAGCGCGAACGCACCCCACGCCCTTCATGGTGAGATGCTCTACCCAACGACACCCTCCGCGGTCCCGGACGCCTCCGTCGGCGTGCCGCAAGTCACCCGGTTGTGTGAGTAATTTTCCCCCCTTTCTATTTATTTTCCTTTTCATATATTATATTGTGAATGTCTTTTTACATGCTTGGGTGTGTTGTGTAAATATTTGCATGTTGGTGGGTGAATTAATGTGCATGTTTTGTTGCATGGTGAGTGTGTGCGTGAGTGTACCTTATTGTTCATGCAATGTTAGTATCTTAATATATATATAGTAGTAAAATGCATGGGTGGAATTTAATTAATGTATATAATAATATATTTATATATTTATGTAAAGGTGGGTTTATGTATATATATGTATGTATAGGTGTAGGTATGTGTATACTTGCATGTGTATGTGTACGTGAGTGTACGCGCATGTGTCAGTATGCTAGGGAGTGTGTTAAGTGTATATTTATATTTATTTGTATGTTTGGCTACGTGTTACAGCGTTTCGGACTCGCTCGGACGATCCGAACTCGGTAACGACATATTCAGATTTGTATCTATTCTGGACCCGACACACAGGAGATTCGAAGACTGATCCATAGGATGATCCATAGATCAGTGCCAGTTCATGCAGTGAAGATCAGACGGCGATTCGGTTCCGAAACCGCGTCATTTCATGTGAGTGTTTGCTTTTGTCTCATTTCTTCTTTACCGTTGTCTATATGCATTGTGTTTTACTTTTATCCTTTTCATATAACTATTCGATTTATTTTACCAGTGTGAATACCTGTATCACTCTATGAGTCATGAGCGAACATTCATCTTATTTATTTTGTTGATCAGAGTATTGATTAGTGTCATTTCATGTGTAGTTATTTACCATTATTGATTCAGGACTAGTTGAGGTATACCTTATGCTGTGACTTGATTTGATCTATTGATCAGTTGAACTACATTATATTTGAGGTTAGAGGACATATATTAGGCATGGTGTTTATTTGCAGTTGTTGGTGATTATCTCGACTAGAATTCCTGTGGATATCGAGGAAGTGTTAGATATGACATTGCTTTACCAATATACTGATTTGCTGATACTTGGACTGGCATTGACTTAGTTAGAGTTGGAGTTGACCTATGATATATTAATATTGGATCTTGATCAGTTTATAGAGGAGTTTGATCTTATTGGATTGTCATTATGTGAGTGTATAGCTTACCCTTGAAATAGATATGTAACATGATCTTGGTTTTAGATTATTAAACCAAAGACTTTCGGATTTACCTTAATTATATTGATTGAGTACTGATGATTTTACCGACGTTGGATACTAGATATAAAGATGATCTAGATTTCTTATTGATTGAGGACGTTACCCTCTTAGTTATGATATTAACTATAATTGGATGGATCTGATTTTGAAGAATAGGTATTGATTAAATTGACTTGACCTGATAGATCTTAGATATATCTCTGATATGTTACTTGACTTTGGGATCCTGTGATTGACCTTGATAGAGTGAGAGTGTGTGATAATCTTGATAGAATTGGAACATGAAGATTTGATTATATGTATCAAAACATGTAGTATTTCAGTTATTGAGATTTGGATATATCGATGACTTGAGGATCAGAGTTGATCGTTGGATGAGAGAATCGATTGTTGATTTATGGGACTTGTGATTACTGTACCAGATTACCTTAATAAGGTTTGATGTTTGAGATTCATGAGGATAGCTTTTGAGATTATGAGTTGATTACATACATTACCCAGATTATTCTATTCATGACAGTAGATCATTACCCATCTTAGATATCTTGATTTTACATGAGAAACTTGACTGATTATACTTGGTATCTACCTGATAACTATCTTGTCCATGTTACTTAATTCTGGGACAAATATTAATACACGGTAACAACACCCGCATGGTATACTTGTTACATATTCCTGTTATACCGGCATCCTGTTCCTTGATATTATATATTCCTGTTATACCGGTATCCTGATTACATGTTGATATTGTTACCGTGACTACCATTGAGTTATCCCAGCGATTCAAGTAACATGCATATTAAATAATCTTGATAAACTAATAACATGATATTAAACAACTTACACTGGGATTGGGGAGATTGATGGAGGAGACAGCGTCCGTATTTTGGGTGGACCTAGGATTTATGTTGCGCAGCCGAAAAAGGGTTCCACTGCAGGGTTCCCGTGGGGTGACTGACACCCCGTCTGTTCCTGTTATACATGTTATACATGTACATGTTCCTGTTTACATGTTCCTGACTACCTTGCGGTAGGTCCTGATTCAGCGCCAGGAGTCTGGGCCGTGGTCCCGGGTATGCACGGCACCCACCTAAAGTATGGACAATGTCTCTAACGATCAGTTTCAATAACTGAGGACATCGATTGACATGTGTGGTAGGCGTAGTATGGGATGCGTCTATTACATGTGACAATTGGTGTTCGCTGACATAATTAATAATAAACTGTTGATGTATTGTGACTGACTGTAATCACCTGATTGTATATCTATATATATCATTATGATAGACACATGATTGTAACCAGGACCAGATTATGTACTAGGTTAGTGATATTGTTAGGATATACACCTAGACATTTGTTGTTTGTTACAGTTATTTACTTGTCTTGTACCTGTAATCTCATTCTTACTATTGTTATTCAGTTGCTTATGTATCATGTTATTTGATTATCTTATATATGCAGTTATTCTTGTTATTGCTTTATGCACCTTGTTTATATGCACGAGCTTTTTCCTTTACACACACACTCACCAGGTCGCTTTCTGATGACCCTGAATTTGCACGTCCAGATATTGGACGCTTTTGTGCAGGTGTTCGATGAGATCACACATATTGCGAGGAGCTTGAGTCTCTCTGATTCTGGTATTCTCATCCCTCTTATGTTCCTGTTATTTTCTAATTCTACCTTTATCGCATTCAGCTGCCATTTTCTTTCCGTTATTCATCAGCTATCATTGTGTTAGACTTTATATGTATTATTGCAGTGATTTTGATTTATGGTTCAGATTTGTAGCTTGTTCAGGTTAATTTAGGCTTAGCGTGTATACGTGGGGTATTTTCCTTACGTATATACGTCGCCGACTCTCGTCGAGACTCCGTTTCCGCGTATTTTGGGAAGCGGGGCGTGACATAATGTCTCCACAAAATGCTGAGAGTAAGTCTTCATGAAGCTCAACTCTTCACATTTCATGTTAAGATGCAAACCACTTAACCAAAACGCCAAATATGCTTGAGGAATTTAGAACTTGGTCGACTCTTAAAGAAGAGTTCAGTATATAATTAGTGTAAATTACTTCAATTACTAAATCTAAAGCAGGCAAAGGGGCAAGTCACATGTGGTTTAAAAAGGAAAATGACAATTATGCAGTGTGATAGCAGAAAACTTAACTCTTCACTAAGATTTTTAAAATTACATCAGTAGTGAATCAGTATGTGCCATTATAACCCAAAACAAGTTCAACATGTTAGATGTAGGGAAAGAAACAGAAACAGCAAATCACAGGATTGCAACTGGGGACATGGCATTACAGAAGGATAATGCATAAACAATGTATGCCAACATCTTTCGGTGTTAAAAGAATAATGCATAAAACATGGAGATTGATATGAAATTGTTGCTCCAGTTTTGTTTTCATGGGGGTCTTTCAGAGTATTTTGGGCAATAGTCCTAAAGTATCAAAGAACAATGAATTATAAGAAACTTATAACGTTATACCTGTATGGCTGATGTAAAAAGGAAGCCAGTAGAGGAAGGTGTATGCCACTAATTTGGAGAAAAATAGACAGAGAGCAAACGGTGCAACCCCTGGAATCCTCCATGCCTGGAGGAAGCCCACTGCTTTGTCCTCAGAAGCTTCCCTCCGGCCGATTCTAAGAGGGGTGCCGTGACTCCAGCCTTCTGAAAAGACATTGACGCTTCATCTTCCTCTTTCTCAATCCCTACTGCCTCAGGGCTAACGGCCAAGAACAGAAATACCAACAATCCAACGAACGCAATGAGAAGCCCAGGAACAGCGAAGGACCATCCCCACCCATATTTCAATAAACTAGCTGCAATCAGTGAGCCGGTGATATTCCCCACGGAAGTATGTGCATTCCAAATTCCCATAATCAATCCCTCTTCCTCTTACCAAACCAATTACCAACAACTGCCACCACCGAGGGCCATCCCGTGGACTGAAACATACCAGCCGCCATCTGAACCGCCAAAAAGTAGTAGAAGCCATGGATGTTCAGCCAGTAACCGACACCAAAGAGGGCAGTGAACAAACCGGAACCAACCATTCCGACTGTGAGGAGGATTCTGAGGTCCACGCGATCACCTAAATGCCCAGCAAAGTACATACCGAAAGAGTATACTGCGAGGAAAGCCACATCGATCTGTCCTAGCATCGCAGTGCCGCCTGATCCATCGAATGGAGCCCAACCTGCCATTAATCGCGAATTTTTCTGCAGATCATTACTTGTTCCAAGAAAGTATGATCTTGGCCAGTGGACGAATTCCAATTCTGATGTCTTGGGGTCGAGGACGCTCTTGACGATGCTCGTGGTTTTTCTAGTGGCATGATAGCTAGCATAAGCGAAAAAGGTCAATACTAGAACCACAGCTTGGTGTCCTCTGAAGGAGATGGTTTTATTTCTGGTGCGTTCCACAAATCGAACACCGAGAGGCTTTTTTCTGTTGGTTTTACTTTTCATTTTGTCTGAAGAATCAATGAATACACAAATGGAATATTTTCTTTAGGTGATGGTAGCTCAGATGCTAAGGGTTTATAGAGGAAGCAAGACTTCTTGCTCTCCTATGCAAAGAATGGTATCATCTGAAATGAAAACAATGGAACCAATTCAAGAAACTTTTTTTGAAGAAAAGCAATTCAAGACATTGGATTCCTACAATCATGAACTATAATTTCTTAACATGATCAATGTTTTTTCCCCTGTTCAAAGAGAAAATGATGCCCTTTTAATGATAATTGTTCTATAATTTTACGCATGAAATTCAAACATCATTCATCTCTGAACCATTAATAAGATGCATAGAATTATTCGACATGAGAACTGACATAAATTAGCAACTTCAGATAAACCCAATAAACCCATTATAATTCTACTTAAAAAAAACTTTTTCTAATTGATGAAATCTCCAAATTTCAATCAACCAATGAAAAAAAATAGAATTGTAAGATGAATCATGAACAACCACCTGATCTTCAAGGCAACTTTGGCTGCGAGTTTCTAACCTATTTTCTCGAAATTTTTTAAGGAAAAAGGAAAGAGGAGAGAAAATCAACAGGATAACCTGTCACAATCCACAATTAGCTACCCGTTACTCAAAGAAACATTGATCATGTCCTCATTTTTTTTTTTTTTTTTTTTTGAAGAAGGAAATAGACCCTCACCATATCACAAAATTAGCATCAACAACTTCAATAACAAAAATATCTAAATCCACAAAAAAAAAAAACAATTTTGATAGCATCAGGTGGTTTATTGTGCAATTTTAGAAGAACCCATTGGCCTAAATCTCAATCTAATGTAAAAAAAAGATCAACACCCATCGATCGAATTCGTTGCCATCTCAATCCATAACAACAAAACCAAACAAAAAATAACCCTTTTTTTTCATGATTCAAAAATTCCCAAATAACACCAGATTACGATCGTGCATGAAGATGAACGAATTCGAGACGTCACATTACCTCGGAGATGAAGCTGGCAGTCTCTCTTTTTTCTACGTCTCGCTTTCCTTCGTTCTCTCGGGACTTTTTTTTTTCTTTTTTTCTTCTTCAAAATTTTGGGAGCTGGAGAAGGCAGAGGAATTGAATGGAGTGCAAAGGAAACGAAGGATGGGGAGAATTTGTAGTCTCTCCCTCGCTCACCAGCGGGAGCTGATATTGCCACCCAGAAAATGAGTAAGGCACCTCACAAATAATTACTGTCATTAATTTTCTTTTTTGAAAATTTTATTTTTAATAAAAAGTCTAAAATGTTATTTTCTTCCTCCTTCCCCCACCCCCCCCCCCCCCCCCCCCCCCCCCCCCCCCCCCCCCCCCGTCCGGCCAAACAGATCTCATCTGTTTAGTCAGAGTCTAGCCGACCAGCTACTAGGGGAGGGGAGGGCGGGAGGCAGACGAGGGGAAGAGAGTCAGGGGGAGGACGACAAGGGGACGACGAGTGGCAAGGGGGAGAGGAAGAGGAAGAGGAAGAGGAAGAGAAAAAAGAAGGATATTTTTGTCATTTTTAAAATTTGAGAGAGTGACTTTATCAAAAAGATGGGTGCATTAATCTTTGGGGTACCTTCATTATTCCTTAGAGTGGCAATATCCGTCCCCTCACCAACAGCTCTAACATTTATATAGTTACCTTAATGCCCTTGGATCTCAATTCTACAAAATCTATAAACCTTTCTTCAATTGGTTCACATGTGAGAGAAATGACACTTTTATATGCTTTTGTACCCCTCTTTTTGTTGAGCTAGAACAAATGACTCCGGTAACTTGATTAACATTGATGTGTAAGAAACGAACATATGCTAAAAAATTAGAAAAAAAAATCAAGCAAGTTCATAGAAAGGAAGAGCGTACACGGCTAATTGATTGAGATGTTTTGAGCTTGTACAATCAGATGTCTATCAGCATCTCTTTCGCAAGACGTAACAATTGAAAATAAAGTTGAATTAAGATAAATATAAATTATAAGATAAATTTTAATTTATTAAAGTAGTCTAAATAGAATTGAAAGGGAGAAAAATGGTTTTAGCTGACACAAGCTTAGAATAAAAAATAACGGACAGTTTTCTTGTCGATCACGTTAAATCTTCAAATTGTATTTGAATTATCAGTTGAAATTGTTCTGCATTTAAAGAGTAAAAATTAGTCTGAAATCTGTTGAGCAACTTTCAGTCAAACAAGGAAAACATTTAAAAGTATCATTATTATTTATTGTTCTTGGTGATGTTAGTATTTGATCCGAACGTTTTTTATTTCAATTTTTTTAGTATTGTTGTACATTTGTTGGATTAGAAGGGCAAATTGGTAAAATCAAAAAAATTCGCTTCGGTGTTTCAATCGGATCCCACTCCTTTGATTCGAATATCCAGTTTCCGGAGGCATTATGCTTCGAGCTCGATCCGGATATTCCCGCCCCCGCGGGCCCACGGTCTGACGTGGACGACGCTGCCGCGAGGCACCCGCCCACGCTAAGTTCCCCCCAGAGAGGACTATCTTATTGGACCAACACTGACACGAGGAGTGCAGAGTTGGGTCCCACCCAAGTATTTGGTCCATGTTGCGCGTGCGAACCAGCAAAGTAGCGTCTGTTGCCGAAAAAAGCCATCCCGCACGAAAAAGGCGATCCAAAAAAAACCCAAAGCACCCAGATTCACACCCAACTGTCGTGGGCCCCGCCAATAATTTGACAGAGGCGTGCCGCAGAAACTGGGGCAATCATTTCGGAGGGGCGTCAGCTTGCGGTCGGTAAATTTGCTTTTTTGCAATTAAGCACATGACAATCTTGCTAATTTTCTTGGAGGCTCGTTTCACTCTCATTGCAGTTTCGCTCGCACTAATTTATATATTACATCAAAAGACAAGGACGGCATGGCTTCAGTCCAAAGTGGCAAACTCAAAAACTGTTTTTTTATAATTTTCTTCAAAATTCCCAATTATTTGCTTCACTTAATTATGTTGATTGCTTTCTTGATGAAGTTCTCTTTCTTAGCATCAGAAACTCTAATATAATTGGGCTACTGAGATTTTGTTCAGCGTTGTCAACTCCGAACAAGCCTGACCTGGGCAAGAAATAGCCAAGATCGGTTCGCCTGAGGTTGGCAACCATGGACAAACGAAAACTAATTTTTTAATTTTTTTTAGTTTTTTCCTTTTCCGAACAAACAAATAGAATTAAAAGAAAGTTATTGTTGTTAGATCATTATAATAGAATGGTGAATATTTCTGCATGTCATGCGGGTGACCCGTATTTGATCCATGTATCAACAAATTTTTTACTTGTGTTAATCAAAAAGAAAATCCAAAAATATTCTAACATGTCGGGATTCAAACCAACAATTTAAGAATTCAAAGTCCTTCATTTTTCCAACTCAGCTAGCTAAGGTCAAATGATATAAAATGCTGATGGAAAAAACATAAAAAAATAAAAAAAAACTATAAATTATTTGTCCAGGGTTGGTATCTCAGGATGAAGCAGTACACAACCAAAAAAAACTCTGCTTCGTCCAGCCAACCCCGGACGAAGCAAAAAAACACCCCCCGCCAGCTTGCACGCCACACTGGCAGGGGCTGGGGCGAACCACCCCGCCGCCGAAGTGACATATCAGAGGACGGTTTTCAGAATTAATTTGAGGGGAGGTGGAATTTTAAATTAATTATTTTTTAGGGTTTTTTCCACCTGAAAAAGCCCTTTTATTTAAATAAAAAAATTACAAATTTGTAGTTATAGTTGATCCAATCTGTGGGCCACTCGACCTGTACTCCACGTCAGCCAACCATGGGTCGAATGAAACAGGGAACTGTGTTGGTCGTGGTTCATAATCGGGTCGACCCGATTGGAATGGACATGTACCCGACTCGTATAATTGAGGCGGGTCAATCTTGTGAATTTGTGCCGGGTCCGGATTTAAATAGGTTGATCCGCCCGCCCAATTAACCTGTTTATCAAATGGGTATGTCAGATTGATTGGATCTGTCTAATCAGAGCATATACTTGATAATGGACAATTTATTTAATATTTTGCTTCAACAAACATCTAATATATACTTCAAACATATAATAAATAAATCAAATCAAAGTTATCTTAATCTGATGTAGCCAATAATTTTAGCTTTTCCACTCTTGTCACCGAGCGACTAATTAATTTGATCCAATAGAGCAACTTAAGAGAGAGAGAGAATTTTTTTTTTTTTAATTTTTTTTAGACTTTCGGTGGAAAAATAATATGAATATGAAGTGGTCAAAATTTGAGCCGTATCAAGACAGTAATGAAAGTACACCTAGAGGGGGGGGTGAATAGGTGTAACACTAATCTAATGATAAATAATGCGGAATTAAAAACTAAATGCAACACACTTAGTGTAACTAAAGAGTGTAACCAAATTCCCGGTGAAGGGCTATGGACTATCTCCTCTAAATTCCTCTAAATAAGAGTTGAGGTGCTTTATGAAGCTCTCTTGGTTAAACACAAGTGAGGCACACACAATCAATACCAAGTATATAAATATGAATGAACAATATGAAATGATGCAAGGCACAATATAAGAGAGAGAGTTAGAGAAAGTGGATCAAACGCAAACACAAGGATATATTTCGAGGTTCGAACACAGAGCTCTACGTCCCCGCCTTCACACAGAAAGATTTCCACTATAGAGTCCACACAGTACTTTCCACACAGGGAACCTCCACTGAGAATTTGGGCAAATACAATTAGGAGTACACAACTCCTCTCTCAAACAAATACAATCTCTCACTAGAGGTAAAGCACAAAGCAAACACAAGATCAACCTCTCACTAGAGGGATACCAACAAACTCAATCACCTCTACACTTGGAGGGATGACACTTAGCCAAACAAATATCAGCCTCACACAAGATGGAGAAGGATCAAAGCCACAACTTCCACAATCACCTCTTCACTAAGAGGGATACCAACACAACCTCCACTATCACCTCTCACTAGAGGGATCTCAACACAATCACCTCTCACTAGAGGGATATCACAAATCAAGGAGGGTTACAACACTTGGTGGTCTCTCTCAACCACAAACTAATTTTCTCACTAAACAAGATCCTAATAGATAGAATAGATTGATAAGCTCAAGTGTGAGAAAATAAAGAGTTTGGAAATCAAAAACACAAAGAAAATACTTGGAAAAACTTTTAGGATATAATGGAAATGAAGAACAAAAATAAATCCCAAAGACTTCTTTTTTTCTTTGATTTTTCAACTCTTTAAAATAAATGAAGATAGATCTTTTGAACCCAAAAACTCTTTTAAAACTTGCTGTTAAAACACTTAAGAAGATGAAAAATTTTTGCTCTTAAAATTCTTATTTAAAACAGCCAAGGATATGGGGTATTTATAGCCTCAAAAGAATTTTGCCCGTGGCAGTAGGAAAGGGCAATTTTTTTGTCCTTTCGATTGACCACCCGGTTGACCGGCCCAACGGTCATTTTTATGACCGTTGTGTCTCTGGTCGACCGCCCGGTCAACCGGGACTGGATACAGAGAGTAGCAGCTCTCTGCCGGTCGACCGGCCGGTCGACCAGGGCCATTTCCAGATAGCAGAACTCTCTAGACGATCGACTGCCCGGTCGACCGGTCCACCAGCCCAGGCTGCGTGCACGTCCTGTGCACGTCGGTCGACTGGACCGGTCGACCGACTTCTGCCTCGGTCGACCGGTCCGATCGACCGGCAGACAGCCAGGTCCAACTAATTAGGATTGAAAACTTGTCTTTTTGGCTACTAAAAAATCCTATAAAATACACATAAATTTCACAAAAATATGTTCTTATTTGATCTTTGAAATACAAATACGTGTGACAAATATTCAACACATATTTTAAACAATTTGAACCATTTTTGTGTTATTAAAATTTTGCCTTAAACCAAAATCCGTATTTTTCAAAACTTAAATTTTTGAAATGGAAAGTCGTTTTCTCCAAAACTCATGCAAATACAAAAATATGATATTGAAATAACTTTTAAGCATATTGTATATGGATAGAATCCAATATACATGAAAAGAATTATATCTATGTTTTTGACATGAAACTAAGATCGGTTAAACCAAAAAACCAAAAACCAATAAACATGAAACTTGTGTGTGTATTGTGAACTTGAGCATATCAACACTATCTAATCTTTACACAAGATCTAAACATAATCTTAAACTAAACAAACTAAGGTCTTCTTGTAGAACGCCGTCTTCAAGTCGACTCGATTCAAACGTGATCACCGAGCTTGACTCCAACCGAGTGCTAGATGTGAACTTGACGCGCGAGCTGTTGAATCACCATTTGAAAGCTCCAAAACACCTTTGTTGAAGCTAATCACCTACTAATATCTTGATCAAATATCTGAAACTAAATATCACAAGATTATTAGTAAACTATAACTACATGAGTTAATCATCATCAAAACTAGAGTGAAGGGCCTCTGAGCCAACAAGTGACACGTGTCTAAACTACTAAGAGGATCTCCCGAGACATCCACAACCCTCAGAGTCCATCTCAAGTCCTCTGCCGCGTCTAGCCTGAAGACATTTCCCCACCCGAAGACACATTCCGCCATTCCAAGGTTTTTACCACTCTGAGACTTTTACCACTCCGAAGTCGTCACCACCTCAGGTTCTCCATTCTGCGATCCTCCATGTTCTGAAGGTTTCAACCTCGATTCCAAAGCTCCAACAACAGATCATCCATGATCTCTCCCGACAGTTAAACAACTCCTTTCTTCACCACACTCATAATGTGTAACGCCCCTAGCAGCACGAGCAGTTATGCACAGTGATAAATTAACTGGCATGCAATCTCAACCAATCAGTGTCGGTGATCACCGCCGTTACAATAAATCCAGTACGTGCAGATCGTGCGGTGACCATAATCCATCAATCCTGCCTCCACGCAATCATCCAAGTCAGGTATATACTATCCTTCTTCTCTAGAAGAAGGAGGCCGCTTCCCTAACCTTTAGAGCGCACACACCTCACTATACTGGAAGTTTGTCTGTTCTCATCCATCACTACACGCTAGCAGTTTTTTGTAAAAGTATATCCTTCCATCACACCGGCAGTTTTTCTGTATCGGTGCACTTTTCCTTTCCACCTATAGATTCTCATACCCGAGGGTGTTACACCGACACCACACCAGTACTCCTAACCTAAAATGTGCCTATTTTCTGTGTGTTCTGACAAATCTGATTGGGAGCGTCCAATCGCTGGTGACAGAAATGATTTTTCCCACTACAGAGTAATACCCATGTAGTTTCTTGTCTCCTCTCATTTTCCCTCTTTTTTCTTTGAAACAAACTACCATTAGCAACTTTCTTGATTATTCGCAAATAGCGCGATGCATTTTTGGCACTATCAACACATTAACAAGCCAAGTGAGCATAGTTCAGACAAATTCTTTGCTTGTGAGAGTTTTGTTTGAATCCCACCACTCTTTTATGAGCCTAGAAGAGACGAGAAGTTGTATCTTTTATGAGTGTAGAAGTCTCCAGTCAATGGTCAGTTGCAATTTTTGACCAGGGATTGTCAACCTTGAATCAAATTCTACTTTTTTTTTTTTTTAGCTTTTTTTTCTTTAGTAAAGAGTTGACAACCCCTTGAACCCACAAATAAATCTCATTTCCCATTATTTACTGCATGCTAGCATCACAGATCTATAAAACTCACTTGAATCTCTGCCTCAGTCACCAACCCAACTGGTCCTTCTTTCTCCATCTCTCTTCTCATCCATACAATTATTTTTCCCTTCATCTTTCTTCGCCTCCTCCCCTTCTCTCTTCCTCCCCTGCTCCTCCCTCTTCTTGGCATCTCTCTTCTCCATGTACCTCTCCCACATCCTACCCCTCACGTTGCTTCCTGTAGGGGTGAGCATTAGTCAGTTCGGTTTAACTTTTATAGATTTTAACAAAAATCGAATTGAACAGGATATAGAGTCGAATCGAACCAGACTGACTCACTTCGATTCGGTTCAGTTCAGTTGATTCAGGTTGTGACACTAAATATAAAACTTAAACCACCTAGTCCAACAAGCCTCCCTGCTAAAAGACCCATGCTGCATCCAGTTTGATATGAGGACACTTGTGATACAATGCATGTAATAATAATTCGGTTCGGTTCGCTCGGGATTCGGGTTTTGGAACTCGAAACTGAAAACTGACCGAATTGAAGCGGTTCGGTTCGGGTTGATCGATCGGTTATTTCAGTTTTAATCGAATTCTACTAGCTGCCTGAGCTCTTAATCTTCTCATAACAGCCTTGGGCGCAATTTCTTCTCCAAGATTCCTTCTCGTATTCTTCAGTGCTGATGAGCTCTGCAGAGATTGCCAACTTGCGAGCCTTGTCACTACCGGTTGATTCGAAGAGGCTGATCTTGTCCTGGACGCTCTCGTCCCAGTCCCGGCCGCGGTCAACTGCCACGTAAGCAAGGGGAGGTGGGGTCCATGTTAGAGCCGGAGGAGGAGAAGTGATCACGTGATAGAGTCGAAATTTGAGCTTTGTCCGGGATTGCCTCACTGGATGATGTAGGAAGGGATAGCCAGGAATTCGGCTCAACAGCGGATCAGACTCAAGTCTCGATTAACCGTCCAGTTGACCGAGAAAGCTAGCTAAAGCCAGTGGTCGACCGCCCGGTCAACCGCCTAACAACAAAGGGCAAGCAAAGAAAAACACATGGTTGTCAGTCAACTGCCCGGTCGACTAATTAGAAGCAGAGAACCAAGTGCAAGTCACTTGGTCGACCACCCGTTGACCGTCCAGAAGGCAGACCAAAAACAGAGAGTTAAGTATCTCATCCAGTCGACCACCCGGTCGATCGGCAATGCTAAGGAGACCTAGCGGTCAACCGGCCGGTCGACCAGCCGATGCGTATCAACCCAATTCTGAGTTTGTTTAGGATTTTATTTTTGGGTCCAAATTGGACTCAAATTGATTTGATCTTCCTTTATTTTGAATTTATATTAGGACTCTTTTGTAAACCTATAAAAATGCCCTTGTATTCTTTATTTTGCATTAGATTTTAATTAATCAAATTGAGTGTATCTCTCCAATTGCTCGTGAATTCGAGTTGTTATCTCTTGCTCGTTGAGTCGAGTAAATTGCTCGTAGATTTGATTATCGCGCTCATGAATTCGAGTGCTTTCCTACATGACGATTCCCTCAAGGGTTCGTTGACGTTAGAATGAGATCTAGCGGGTGTTATTCGCTTCTGCATCTCGCGTCACGGACCAAGCTCTAAAAGCTTAGGGAGAGGGGGTCAAAAAAAAAAAAAAAAAAACCTGTGCGTCATCTTGATTTGAGGTTGTCAACTTCGAACCTAGATCTGAAAGCTCAAAAAAGAGTAACCAATCTTGGACTAAAAAAATGACAATCATTGCCATTGGAGCCCACCACACTAGCGAGGTGAAATAACTCAGCGCAACATGGCCGGTTAGAAGTAGATTCTTGAAAGGAAAAAAAAAAATGAAAAAGTTTGTTTTTAATTAGATTTTAAAATAATTTTATTCAAAAAAATTGCCCTAATAATTAAGCAAGCTTCAAGATTAATAGGCATTTCATCATACCTATCATAATTACAAGGATCTATAGACAAGCATGGCTAATTTCCAAAATAAATTATAAACAAGCATGGTAACTCCAACAGTTGAGTTGTGGCCAACTCACCAAGTAATGGTTGGATGGAAAATAAGCTGCTTGAAAATCTAGCTGATTGGATGCCATCAAGGATGATTGCAGCCATGCCATTCACCCTCTCTACTCAGGTGCCGTTTGTTTCGCGTAAAACTCTGTAATTCGTAAATGATTTATTACTCAGTTACAACTACGGTGTTTGTTTGGACCGTAATTCGTAAAAGATTTACGTAACTCAACTAACACTTACTTGGAAATCAGTTACTACTTACTTCAGCCCAGTTACAGTTAATTTTGTGGTCATACAAATTTGTAATATTTTTTTATATTAATATTAAAATTTTTTAATATTTAACTATTTTAATATTTATTTGCAGTATTAAAAACTTTTTAAATTATAAAATAGTCAATTTTGTGGTCAACTTTTTCACTTACGACTTATACATTACGACAATCAAACACCGTAAAGTACAATACATTTTCTCACTTTACAATTTTATATTACCAACCAAACACCGTAAAATTTACATACATGTAACTCATTTACAATTGTAAAAGACTTTACCAATTACAACTACAAATTACGGCCAGTTACGACAACCAAACAGATCCTAGCCAAGAAACCATGCATGTGCCAGGGCTTAAACCAAGGAAGATGAAAAAAAACACAAAACAAAACTGAACCTAATCTGATCATAATCCTTGATTAATAAAATAGAGAGTTTAGACAAGATAACTATTGAGCTGTCGCTGCACTTGCACCATCCAAATGCCAGCACAAAATCTATGAAACGCATCACAAAACTCAAGGTGCAATGAGGTCAGAAGCATCTGATTTTGATTAAATTTTCAGATGTGAACATTTAAAATCATATCAAATAGCTTGTTGTAGAGAACTATGCTACTTTGATGATACGTTTTCGTTCGTCCTGGTGACCAAGGGGTCAAGATCAACTGGTCTAATCGGTCAGATCGGTAAAAATCAGGTGGAAGATTTTTCATTTAATTGAACGTTCCTTAATTACAAAATCACCTTTCAAATCTCTTCCTTACAAACCAATCGGACATACTTATACCGGCCTAATTGGTGTTTAACTAAGAAAGAAAATTAAAAGGTGAACGTTCTATCGAACGGAAAACTTTTCACTTGATTTTTCACCGACCTGACCAATTAGATCGGTTGATTTTGATTAATTGTCAGGTATTAACATTTTGAGCTAAAAATGAAACCAATAGAGAGTGAAATGTGAGGTTATATCTTAAAAGTTCAATCGTGCAATATAGGGGAGATAGATGCATGTATTATTCTCTCGAGTCCAGTTATAATCCACTAAAAATAGCCGTTTAATCGCCAATCATGATATAGGGGTATAACTTTTAAAAGCAGATGAAGTACTTGCTCGATCTAAGCATGAAATTTCAAGAATCTAAACTTGATTTTTTTTTTTTTGAAAGAAACTTCAGTTTTTCATTTAACATATAATTTCTCTATAACTAGTGTGCCAGAGGTGCGCAGTGAAGAGGCAGAGATAAGAGATTTTTTCGAGAAAACCCAAATTAAGAAAAACCATAAGGAGGAGAGAGAATCTACTATATTTTTTTAGAGATTACAGTGAATACAGTCGAGTTTTCTTTTGTGATAATCTCTTTGATCTCTACTGGCTGGCCCCTTTCTCCATGAATCTCCAGGTATATAAGTACTTTGTAGGGACATAACTGACGGTTGATTTCTCAGATTTCCATAACTTCACAATTTTCATGTTAAGATCTTTTCATAAATACTCAAATTGTTGTGCTTTATTATTGGGATTGGCATGTCAACATATCTGTCACTATCTATTACTACCCCCATTGAAATAGAAAAGTGTTTAGAGAGTGGGGATATGGCAGCGTTGTAACTGTCTTCGTGGTCAGGAGACCCGTGTGCTGAGCTGTGTCCAGTGGAGGTGAAGGAAAGATATGAGGTCCTCTTCTCAAGGTTGAATGCAGGGCCCCAAGGCTCTCTCCTTGGGGTTGAGTGTGATGTCAAGGAAAGACCTGAGACTCTCTTCTCGGGGTTGAAATGTGAGCCAACTGGTGTCTCGATTTATTGTTCGTTTGAGATACTTTTGGTGCGGCCGGACACGTGTCGCAATCTTGAGGAGCAGTCAGATTCTGACCACTACAGATGCCCCAGCTCTTGCGATTGACGGAGTCGTGGGAGGAAAATCGGAAGAGCAAAGTTGGTGGAAGCTTTTAAGTGCCTTGAATTTTCTGAAAGTTTAAGTGAAGATCTGGCTCATCATTGCGTATCCTCAGGCTTGACTTGGGGACAACTGGCTTCCAAATTGGCGCCTTTTTGAATCTCTCTGTTATGGATGAGATCGTGTGGCAGTGACACTTGATATCTTGATGATCTGGTATGCCGAAAATTTTGAGACGTGAACCATTTCTTGGGGATAGGAAATTTGAGCAGAAGACGGTTTGGCGGCTCCTCTACTTATAAGGCGGATCCTCGAGAGAAAATCTGCTCATCTTCTGAAAACTTCTTCCTTCCGAAATTCTTGTTTTGGTGGGCCAAGATTTCTCCTTTCTCCTTCGTCTGGTGGAAGAGAGAGAGAGAGAGAGAGAGAGAGAGAGAGAGAGAGAGAGAGAGTGAAGGCGGTTATTGCGCTCCTGATGATCAGGAGTTCAGTTGCCGGGAAACATCAGTCTTTGCGATGGGCTCCTCGAGAAACGTCAATTTTTGTGACGAGGCTCGGCTATCATGAAGGATAGGCAGAGTTCTTGCTTCAGTCTGGTCTGTTCGTCTGGTCTCCGAGAGGCTGACAAGGGTGGGTTTGATGATAGTTCTGATCCTGTCATTGTGGCATGTGTTTGATCGTCTGCGCTCATGTTGAATGTTGTTGCTTTGCCTGTGGAAACTCTTTCCTGGCGGTGAGCAACTGAAGAGAGGAGTGGGGGTATTCCCAGGGATCTTTGTTGAAGAACCGCCTCATCTGTCTCGGCTCCGAGTTCATCTTCAGAGTTGGAGGTTTGACGTTGATATTATCATTGTCTTGCAGGCTTCAGTCTGCAGTCTGAGACGTAATCTTTGATTCTGGCATTTTCTTGAGAGTTAGTGTCATCGCCCTCCTACAAGTAATTTGATGTTTGTTTTGGTAGTCATTTCTGTGGACATTGTGACAGAATGTGCATCTATTTTTCTTTTCAAAAACACAAACATGTGATAGATCTTATATTACTCTTATTAGATGTAACCAAGTTTGTATTTGAATGGATGTAATTGAAAAACTTGTAATAAAGGTAATAATCTATGAAATGGAAAGGTTGTTCAGATCTTACCTGATTTGTTTTTGTTATTACTTTAGTAATCAGATGTCTGCTCGGAGAGTTTACTTTGATTCCGAGATTTTTGAGGCTGGTCGGCTGGCAGTTCTCGAGTGGGTATTTGCTCCACAGCGGTATCTACATGTTTTGTCTCCGAGTTGGGAAAATCCTAGTACGGAGTTGAGCCTCCGAGAAGGAGAAACCCCTGCAATGGAGTTTGGCTCGCATATGCTTCCGAGTGGAGGATATCCCAACATGAAGCTACGTTGTCGGGGCTCTGAGAGAATAAAATCCTGCAGCAGAGCTCGGCCCCCGAGTGTGGGAAATCACACTGTGAGATGACTGGAATGTTTTGTAGGATGACATGTCGTCGCCTCTGAGTGGGTTAATCCCAACTCGAAGCCTGTAGATCGGGGATTGAAGGATTGAATGTAATAGTTAAGATGCACACATAATCATACGATGAGACATTTAAGTAAAAATGATAAATGCAACACTTAATTGTCAGGCACAGACAAAAAATTGAAAGCACGATATCTGTCGCTTCTATCCTTGGGGGAGCAATTGGAGTACGTTCACACGAGGCTGATACATAAAAGGAATAATCAAATCAAGAAAATTCTCATAAATATACCTAGACACATGCAGTTGTTCCTCGTCGGGACTTGCATAAGAGTTATCTGAAGTGGGGGTACAACTCAACGACAGATTGGATGCGTTTCTGAATAGGGGCCCCTACTAGAGTAACGATCTAGTACCTCTGAGTATTCAAAATGCATTCGGATTCGGGTGTCATATGGTTGTATTTGAGTGGGAAGGATTCAACCTCGAACCCTTTCGGAATGACACAAGTCTATCTCATTTTGCTGAATATTACTTGAGTTGCCAACAATCGGAGAAAGCAACTAATTCAATGAAAGATTCTACTTTCTGCCTAACAAAAAAAAAAAAAAGGAAAGGGAAAAAAAAACGAGGTATCTGATTAATTTTCTCGTCTTTTTGGACTGTTTGATCTTTGCTTTGTATAGGCTGAAATTTTGGTAACAATCACTTCATTCTCTTTGCAGGGTGGTGTACAAGATAAAAAATCTGTTAAAGAATCTATAAATAAAAAGTTTGGTAATCTCGAGTTCGATTATCTCACAGTTTTGTATATTGCAGACTGCAGTAGTAATTTTTACAAACTGTTCTTGGTTGTTGGATGTATGCTGGTCACATATAAACCTAAGCTATTTCAGAGCCTGCAGTATGATTGATGCTTAAAGAGGAGCAGATCTGTTTACTAGGAATTGGTAACTGATCTCTGCCCACCATTCTTTGGATGTATTTAAAAAGTTTTAGAGTTTTATTTGTGAAAGGAAAACCTTTTCTTTTTTTTTTGGCACTTGGGAACAAGTTGAAGTTTTGAGAGTCGCATTCATGGGTTGTGATAATTGTTTCCCTTTCTTTTTCCCATCTTTTTTCTTGAACATTTTTCCCTGGTGGGTCAACTTTATTGCTGTTTTCTTGTTGTTGGCTTCCGCATCTTTCTATTATAGTTTTCCATTAGCCTGCTGTAGTGGAAAAAATTTGATTCGTACTAAGATGATGATATGTGTCCAAACTATCGAAGGGTTCCCCCAAAACATCCACGACTCTTATAATTCATCCCGAAGCCTCCGCCTCATCTGACTTTCCCGGAGCTGCCCCCCCACCCCGGAGACATTTACAACTGGAAGTCGTATTCTGCCATTCCAAGGTCTTCACCGCTCCGAAGTTTCATCACTCAGAAGTCCTTACCCCATCTCGACCTTCTCCACTCTAAGACTCTCTCTGTTCCGAAGGCTTCAACTCCGAATCTGAATCTCCAATAATAGATTATAACGCCCCTATCGATGCGAGCAGTTATACACAGCGGCAGATTTTTCAGCATGCAACCCTAACCAACCAACACTGACCAGCACCAAGGATCACGGCTGTTACAATAAATTCAGCACGTGCAGATCGTACAGTTACAGCAGTCTGTCAATTCTGCCCCCACACCAGCATCCTTGTCAAGATATATTATCCTTCTCCAAGTAGAGGGGTCGCATACCTAATCCTCAGAGCACAGTACCCACCACTATACTGGAAGTTCCCTATTCCAGTCCACGATTACACGAGCAGTCTCCCTGTGCTAACCCATCCCAGAACACACTACAGTTTTTCTTTGTTGGTCCCCTTTTTCATTCCACCTACTGATTCTCACGCCCGATGGTCTTAAGTTGATACCACACCGGAGCTCCTAACATGAAAAATATCATTTCCCTGTGTGCTCTGACAAGTGAGATAGGGAGCGTCCAATTACTTGTGATAGAGATTCATCCACCTCAAGTCGGTCTAGCCACAAACTGGTGCTTTCATTGAGATCTTAAGTTTACACTCAAGGTCTCCCTTTTTTCCAACCAAACCTTCCTCAAAAATTCTCTCCCTAGCATCGATGGCCCTCAAGAAGTAGACGATTATTCACAACGGCGCCTTTTCCAAAGGCGGAGTCAATACCAACACTGGGGGCATGGTCCCCCCACATGTCGCCAATCAACAACATGCCACTGAGGACACTGGCTCCTCCTCACCTCAGGAAGCAGCTGCCAGCGCCCAATCACCGTTATTCGAAGGCCAGATCCTTCGAATACTCGCCGACATAAAAGAGGAGTAGCCTGGTCAGATCATGATAGAGAGCAGGTGGCTCTCGACCGCGAAAATGTCATTTATGAGCATAAGATGTTGAGGTAACTTAACGACCAGCTCCAGGCTCAAATCTTCGCCCTCCAAGGCATTCAGGCACAACTGGTGGACGAACCTCGAGTTGTAGAGACAAAACGATGGGCCCATCAAGAATATGAGGCAGCCCAGACCAACATCTCCTATGCACGAAGACAGCATTGACAACGAAGCAGTCTTGTCTCGTTACCAAACACGAGTTTAATGCGGCCAGACTTAGAGAAAGATCAAAAAGCTCCCCGATTTCAGAACCCTCGACAAACTGGTCCATAGGAGAATCCAGGAGGCGAAGCTGCATCTTCGTAGTAGACCAACACTATCAGCTGCCAAAGTTTCCCACTCGCCTATCTCCAAAGAGATCCTAGAATGCGAGTTTCTTAAGAAGTTCTCAGCTCTAACCTTCAACTACTACAGAGCAAGCGACCCAGTTCAACACATCAGACACTTTCGGGATAAGATTCCCGCAATGACGCTCTCATGTGTCTAACCTTTTCGTCCAGCCTGAGAGGCGTGGCTTCAGATTGATTCTACTCCTTACCACAACATTCCTCCACAAATTTGAAGAGGTAACCGAGGCATTCCTCACTCAATACGCCTCTAGCTGGAAGACTAATAAGAATAATCACCATCTTCTCTCCTTCAAAATGAGCAGGGTGACAACCCCAGGTCCTACATCGGTTATTTCTAGAGCTAGCTTGTCAAAGTTTCCAACAGCAGTGAAGATGTATCTGCACTCATGTTCATTAGTGAATTGCAGTTCTCTCATCCCATGTACAAACATCTGATAAAGTGCAACGTCACATGGATGAGTGAAGTCATATCGCGAGCCCAATGTTACATTCAGTTGGAGGAGGCTATGGAGAGCTCCGTCAACCACTCTCTCAAATGCAGCAATGACGGAGAGAAGATGAACTCACAGTGCGAATCTCCGACTCATGCCAGCAACCAAAATCGGGGGCAACCCGCCTTCAAGAAGAAGGCGTTCCTGATTTTTTCTCTGAATCCACTTTGAGCCTTCAAAGCGAAACAACACTTCACCCTGCTGAGGCTCCTCATTAACAAAATTTTCAATGCCATTAAGGACCAACCGCGGGTAAGACGCCCAAAATCGATCCAAAACGACCTTGCACTTCTCAAATCAGAAGATTATTGTTCCTATCACGATAGTAAGAGACACAAGATCGTCTGCTGCGGAGGCCTCTAGTGGTTCCTAGAAGAACTTATCCGACCGGGATTCCTCAAAGAGTATGTTCTTACACCCGGATTGGTCGTCAATGCAGAACAACAAAGCGTTCCACCTCCTACCCAACTGTAGCACGCAATCACTCAGTACAAAGTGATTGAGTGACCAGATGCCTCCTAAAAAGACAGGAAGTATCTCAACCAATAACATCCCTTGTATTTCCTTTAAAGCCTGTGTAGTTTGTCTTATATTATGAAATAAAATGTGTTTTTGCTTCTAACCATTTTTGTGCCGCCCCGCTGATGGGAGTGAGTGTCCCCCATCAGAGCCCTGACACTTATACGTCCTGTTGTGGGAGTATCCCCCACTCGAAGATAGCAACGCAAGCATCAGCCTACGGGCACCCTCTGTATTAGCCTAAGGGCAGTTGAAATCCTCCGCTGTGAGAGTGTCCCTCGCTATAGTCCTCGCCCCGCTGATGGGAGTGTCACCAATTAGATCCCTGACGCTTGTACATCTCGTTGTGGGAGTGTACCCCACTCGGAGACGGCAATACAAGCACCGGCCTACGGGCTTCCGCTTGATTTTCCTACAGGCAGTCAGAACCCTCTGTTGTGGGAGTGTTCCCAACTCGGACTCCCTACTTTGCTATAGGAATTTTCTCTCTCAGAGCCCCTAAAAGTTTACAAGTACCATGATGGTATTATCCCTACTCGGAGACAACATTACAGACTCACCAAGACACTCCATAATCAACCTACCCCGCAAAAGAAAGAGATAGAGCGCTCCGGAGAGGTATGACCCTATCAGATTCGAACCGGGTAAGATCCAAACATGAACCACCATTATTCCAATGATATTCGTTATGTTTATTGCTTTATATCTAACAAGAGTAATGCATGCTATTCCATTACATCCCCATGTTTACATCCATTTTCCCCCGCTGATTGAAGTGTCCCCATTAGATCCCTGACGCTTGTACGCCCCGATGTCGGAGTGTCCCCCACTCTGAGGCGACAACGCAAGCACTAGCCTACGAGTCTCTCGATTAGCCCACGGGCAGTCGAAACCCTCCACTGTGGGAGTCTCCTACTCGGAGTCCCTACTATGCTGCAGAGATCTCTCTCTCTCTCTCTCTCTCTCTCTCTCTCTCTCTCTCTCTCTCTCTCCCTCTCTCAGAGCCCTCTGAAGTTTACAGGTACCGTTGATGGGATTACTCCACCCGGGGAACGACAACAACAACATACCAACACCCCGATGCCAACCATCCATACCAAAGGTAAAGATCAGCACTCCGAAGAGGCATAGTCATATCAATTTCAAAAGCCAATGGTAAAAACAAGCCAGGTAAGTTCTAAACATGACATTTTCATTCCAAAAAATATTCTCATTACAGAGATATTTTCATTTAGAATACCATTTCATTATAGTTATTTGATTACATCTGACAAAAGTAATACAAGATATTCTATTACATATGTGTTTACATTTTTTTTAAAAAAAGAAATACAGAAGATCCAGACTCTCCGGCCCTGCCACCATTAACAATCGCCTGACACAGAACAGAGATTTGTTCATCGAGAGCAGTCGTTTGTCTTCATCCGCGCCACAACTGCCGAGCAAGCAATCCTATATTTTCCGACTCTATGTCCCACCAAGGAAGCAAAACGAGGTCTTCCAAGGAGCCCTAAGGAGGCACGACAACGCCTATGACACCAGACAGACTCTGGCAAGACAAGCAAGACATGAAATCATGTCTGCACCACAATACCGTCCAAGAGAAATACCACTACCAAACGGAGAGACTTCAGATCATTAGCAGAGAGATTCCAGCCCACTAAGGGGAAAAGCCAGCGTCCTTCGGTTTGGGTAAACTGAAGGCCCATCCGTCCATCGAACACACCCCCTCTGGCGGCAGCCCCTGTCACAGCGACTAATGTGCCGTAACAGCCCCTTCATGATAACTAATGTGACACACCATTCAGAATTCCTAGGAGGGGGAGGGGGGAGAGAGAGAGAGAGAGAGAGAGAGAGAGAGAGATCACCATCTCGTCACTATCCTCCTTTTCCTTCTTCCATCAGATGAAGGGAAAAGAGGAGAACATGGCGGCGCAATAAGGAAAGGAGTTAGGATTTCGAGGCAAGAGTTTTTGAAGAAGATAGAATATGATTTTCTCTCACGAATCTCTCTATTTATAAATAGACGAGAAGTCAAACCGCCTTTAAGTCAAATTTTCAATCCCTGAAAAGTCGGCCACACATCCCGAAATTTGCAGTCTACAGAAAAGGCAAAAGATCAACCGTTACCGTCAAAGCATAAAATCCTACAATCTCAGTCATAATGATACCGGTATTCAAAGAGACATAGGGTACAACTTTCAGGAGATCCAGCCGTCTGATGTGACAACTAGCTATCAGCTGCACAATCTCTAATTAATTCTAGAAGATCTACAAAGATCCAAAGGGATTCATCGTATACTCCTCTATCCACAAGCGCCAATGTGAGTTTAAGATATTGAGGTTCCGTCTGATCCACTCTGCTCCCCTGATTTCCCTTCCGTAGGCTCCGGAAAGTAGGGGAGTGGGGGGTACCTGTAGTGGTCAAAATTTGACATGCACCAAGATGATGACACATGTCCAAACTACTGAGGGATTCCCCCAAAATATCCACGACTCTCAGAATTCATCCTGAAGCCTCCGCCTCGTCCGGCTTTCCCGAAGCTGCCCTCCATCTCAAAGACATTTCCAACCTGGAGCCATATTCGGCCATTCCAAGGCCTTTACCGCTCCGAAGCTTCACCACTCCGAAGTCCTCACCTCCTCTGGGCCTTCTCCACTCCGAGAACCTCCCCATTCCAAAAGCTCCAGCTCCGAACCTGAACTCCAACAATAAATCATCCTTGATCTCTGTTGATACTTGTGCAACTCCGTCATCCCCCACATTCATAAAGTGTAACAC
This sequence comes from Agave tequilana, assembly GCA_038442645.1. Classification (NCBI taxonomy): domain Eukaryota; kingdom Viridiplantae; phylum Streptophyta; class Magnoliopsida; order Asparagales; family Asparagaceae; genus Agave; species Agave tequilana. The sequence continues at coordinate 119,842 of JAVJIF010000808.1, forward strand.
CCCTATTAGTGCGGGCAGTTCTAAACAGTGGCGGATTTATTGGCATGCAATTCTAACCTACTAGCACCAGTGATCACGACCGTTACAACAAATCCAGCATGTGCAGATCGTGCACTTACAGCAGTTCGTCAATTCTGCCTCCGTACTAGCATTCGTGACATGTATATACTATCCTTCTTCTCCAAAAAAGAGGGGGTCGCATCTCCAATCCTCAGAGTGCATACACCACTAAACTGAAATATTCCATGTTCCAGTCCACTACTACACTGAAAGTTTCACTGTTTCAATCCACGATTACTCCCTGTTCCAGTCCACGATTACACTAGCAGTCTCCCTGTGCTAACCTATCCCAAAACGCCCCGGCAGTTTTCCTGTGTCGGTCCCCTTTTCCATTCCACTTACTGATTCTCACACCCGAGGATTTTAGGCCAGCACCACACTGGTGCTCCTAACCCCAAAGGTGTCTTTTTCCTGTGTGCTCTGACGGGTTAGATCAAGAAGCGTCCAGTTACTTGTGGCAGAGGTTCATCTACTGCAAACCGGTGAGATTTTTCTCACCACACCTGTTTTGTTCATGGGAATAGAAATTACGGTATTTGATCATGTCCAGGTTTCATCTGGTGCTTTCTCTCTCAATTAAAAGGGTTCCTTGTTTGTTTCCAAAAGAAATGTGTCCCTTGAATTTTCTTTCCACCGTTCTTGTGTTTCGTTCAGAAATGAAAATGAGAAGTGACATGAATCATGGACTCCTTTGGCCCTTGAAATTTTTTCATTAGTCTCTCTTTGATAATTTCACAATTTCTAGCCCAATCTGACCAAAATACTTCAATTTCTTTTTCTTTTCTTTTTCTTGGGGTATTTTGATATTTTTGCTGTCTTCTTGTTCGCAAAAAGTCTCAAACGGAGGATGTCATTGATGCAATGACCTTAAGTTAATTCTTTTCCGTGTTTCTATTTTCTTTTCTTTTCTTTTCATTTTATTTGGTAGGAGGAAGGTTATGTCACTCGCTCTCCATTTTAGGGTTTCTAGCATTCGTGCCTTTTGATATTTCACCTATTTCTAAGATTATTCTCATATTCTTTCATATTTTTAAAATTACTCCCAACGCCCAGTTAAAGAGATAAAAAAACGAATATTCTCAGTATTTTTTTTTGTCAGAAATTTATGAGATCCCACATTTACTCTTAAAAAGAAAATGGAACTAAAAAAATTCATCAAGAAAGTTAATTATGCCTCGTTTTCATCAAGAAAAACACATATTAGTCCCTGACAAAATCTACCATGAAATGACCGTGCAAGAAACACAGGAAAAAAATGTAAAGAAATTAAGAAAGTAAGATGAAGAAAGATAGAAGAAAGAGAATAATCAAAGTGATGATCGACAACAATTTAGCTAGCAAGAAAATTATTTGAACGCACCGAATTGCAAAGAGTACCGCTACACAAGGGAATTAGCACTAGAAATTGAAAACAAGTCCCGCATCTAGCCAGTCAACTTTGTTGAACAGGGGAAAGATACAGAAAAAAAAAAGAGAGGAAACAACAACAACAAAGTCATTTGTCTCAAGTATTTAGGGGTAGGCTACATGAACTAAAAGAGAATTACGCCGAATCGGTCACATGGACCACCTTTCTCCACTCATTCCTATCGAGCATCCATCCATGTTTTCTTCGATCTCCCTGCGCTCTTTTAACTGTGAAGATGAACCAAGAGAAAAGGAAGCAAGCAGTAGAAAATCTATGAATGACCTCCTGGCCTGCAGCAGTTTCGGACGTCTTCAAAAATCAAGGCAGAGCTCTCAATTAATCTGATCCGGACTCGATAGCATCAGGATCAGGAACAAACCCCCTCTCAGAATGCGCATCAGACTCATCAAGTGCCCCGTTAGAACCACCAACGGGCAAAGAAATCATTCGAAGGGCTGGTTGCATACCATCACATTCGATCACAACCCTTTTCAGCCTGCTTGAGGCTACCTCAGAACGCCCATCTTGATCCCCTGCTGCTGCACTGTACCGCTGCTTGTTCTACTTCTTCATCATCAGGGTGAGCTCCTGTAGGCACAGCATCTAAAGAATCCTGCTGCTGCTGCTGCTATCAGATTTTTACTTTTTTGCTTTTGAGAGAGAGAGAGAGAGAGAGAGAGAGAGAGAGAGAGAGAGAGAGGAGCTGGAATAATTTGATAATTTGCTTTCTAAACTATTAAAAATTTAACGGCAGCTGACGGCAAGGATATTTCTGATCAAATTTAAGAATTTGGAAGGTAATTTTAGAAATATGATAATTTGTGGGATAATTTTGAAAATAAAGAAGATTTAAGAGGTACATAAGAGAAAAACCCTTTTAATTTATATTGTAGATGCTTGAATCAATTATTTCTGGGAAAGAATGAACAAGCTAGAAGGTAATTGGGTCTGGTTGGGTAAACGGCTCTAGACCCGTGACTAAAATGGGACGTGCATGGAAGCAGTGATTTTGGACCCTCGAGTAAATGAGTCGGGTCTGATACTAATAATATTAAATGGGCCGGGGTCTGGTAACCCGATCCACTAAAAGGCCTATGAGCAACCAAACTAAAACCCCCACACAGCAGAAAATGAACCAGGTATAAACACCCAAAAGAATGAAAAGTGCAGCACCATAGCAACCTATCTAACCAGATAAAACAATAATTCCCCATTAAATAAAAACAGAAAAAGAAGAGAATGCAAAACAAAAAATCCAATATGAACCCCTAAACTGTCAATATTCCAAGCATGGAGAATATACACAGTTACTGCAGTTCTCATATCCCCAAAGCCTAAATTGAAATCATGCAATTTTGGTATATGCAGAAAGAATAAAAACTATTGCAGTTGCAGTATATACTGTATATTTCACATTACTCCGATACCTGCAGCTCGTGTTAATAATGAGGAAGACTACCGTCCTCTTTCTCAGCAGTCCCTTAGCCATACAGTATGCCTATCACTAAAGTTCTTGAAATGAAAGATTTCAACAACAATTTGAAGGCATTATGAAGCATGTCCACACTGGAGATGGACAAACAGAGACAAGAGTTCATGAATTGCCAACCTACGTACAGAAGAACAAGTTTGGGTAACAAAGTTTACTTGCAATTACAGTCCACTGGATGAGGAGATTGACAACGGAAACGCTCAGACACGGGCGAACATTCAATCTCCCAGAATAGAAAGAGCAGCAGCAACTTCAACCGGATGATCAAGTGTGCAATCTTATTTTGTCATCTTTGCCATTGAGCATATCATTTTCTCAATTGCAATATAATCATACATTTGCACTGAGACATCAAGTTAGTAATAAATGCAGCATGCAGCATATCATACTTCAAAACATGCATGCGGATTTTACAAATGTATTAAGTCAAAACCACATTCAACACTAAGCATTATCATTCTCAATGGCTGCAAAACTGAATCTATGGACCAGTCACAAAACTAAACTTGGTGTCAATGATTTCAGTTACACATAAAATGTAGAGATATTGATCATCAATATATCTCCTCCAAGTTGATATTTTTATCAGCAGGTTTTCAGAGCAAGTATTGGCAAAACAAAAGGGGGGAAAGAAAAGAAACTAGTACCGTCGTTTACCCTGCCATGTGCATATGCACCCTTAGATAGTATAGCACCTCTTGTGTTTGCTGCAATTTCATTTCCAGGTGGATGATAACTTGCCGGCAACAGACAATAAATATCTTATGAAAGAAAGTTGAATGATTAGAAATCCAGCTCTCAAAACGACATAATTTATCAACACATCCAGCCTTGAGTAAATCAGTCAGTTATTGATCATTTGTTACCTCCAACAAGCTCTCCTACAGTCATCATCTTCCTCCGCATCGCCAGCTTACATAAAATGAAATAGGATCTGCCACTTACTAAAGAGGCAAACATGCAAACCCACAAATAATGCTCCCAGGACAAGAACCAGTATATGCATAAAGAATGCTATATATGAGTTCTATAAGTTAAACTTTGGTAATGTTAAATACACTTTAAAGGAATAATACCTACCTCATATTTTCCCTTTTATAGGAAGACCGAGTCATTCATCAGAGCTGTTAGAACAGCAGCAGAGTTTTAACAACAGCGGCACTCGAATCCAAGCACATGAAGTGCATTAAAAAAGAAAGCAGGGACAAATGGTCTACCTCTGCAGTTTTAGAACTTGACAAACTATCTACAATATCACTTAATATGGTCGAACAGGGCTTCTTGATGACCTGTGGCCATGCCTAATAGGAGAGCGAGACCTGCTTCTCCCATGTGTCCTGTCACGTGAGGCGTCTCCATTCCTGTCACGGAACCTGTCCCTTTCCGAGTCTCTCCCATTTCTGTATTGGTTCTGTCTCCAGTCAGACCCCCTCCCTCCTTCCCTACTCCCTCTGCCACTCCACTCGCGAGACCTTTCACGTTCACGTCGCCGCTCCCCATGTCGATCACGTTCACGATCCCGCTCCCTTTCCCGCTCCCTATTTTCATATTCCTTCTCCCTTTGCTTTCTTCGTTCTTCTGCTTCCTTCTCCCTCGCAAGTCGCCCTGCTTCTCTTGTCGCCTGCAGAACAAATACATTATAAATCAACTTGAGAGGAAAATTAAAAGTCGGTCTGTAGCAGATATACTCATCTAAGAAGTTTACCTTGAACTCACTGATGAAGTCTCGCACCATCCCATACCCAATATGCTGCTTTCCAGTGACATGAGACTGTGTCCTCTCAGCAGCATCATTTGCTACCAAGAAGGAACCACATGTCTCACAAAGAGCCATTTTCTTCTCCTGGGTAAGCATAAGCACTTTGTCTCCTGCTGCTGATTGTTGGGTAAAAACTGTCTTCTCGGCATTCAAGACATCCACCTATAAGAGATACTCATCGTTTCCGAATTAAAATTCAATGATTTGAATAAAATTATAATATAAAATGTAAGGAATGACACTGTATATCACCTTTCTCATTAATGCCTCTGCTTCATCCACCTTCCCAGCTTCACCTAATACTTCAACTTGCTCCAAAAGTTTTTTGATCTTCTCTTCTAAAACTAAGAGCTGCTCAGATTTCTCAGATGGAATTGGAGGTGGCGTTATCTCAATCTCTTGTGCTAAGCGCTCCCGACCACGCTTTACTTTTCTATCCAAATCCATCACCTGTAGCAATATGTGTAAGATCTAAAGCTTCCGAAGAAATTAGTTTGAATGCCGCTGTATGCTTACCAGCTTCTCACAAAATTCTGCGAGTTCTGCTTCAAATCTTGGGACGTAGGAATCATGTCGAGGAGATTTCTCAAAACTGAAATGTATAGAAACATCAATTACAGAGACTGCAATACAACCAGCTCCCTTAATGATTATTGTATTGTCACAGAGACCAATATGAGGTTAGGAAACTTAACATTCTCACATCCAACATATGCCAGAAGAGGAAATCAATATAAATAGTTCAAACGTACACATAAATGAACACTGCAAATACACAATGTATGCTGACAGACCATCAGCTTTAGCTCTTGGGTAAAGTGGTTGTGGTTATTCAACCAAGACACCATATTTCAAGAGATCTGTAGTTCGAAGTCATCATTGGCAATCTAAATTTACGTTTATCTACCCCTATTTATTCTACCTTTCTGCATGAGTCACTATCTGCTCGAGGACTTTCTGCATGGTCATAAGGTTCAGTTAAGGGAGAGTATTACATGTAGATTCATCGATATACATTGCTCCTTACAACCATCAGCTTAAATTTTGGGTGAGGTCATCTGACAGGATAAAAGGCATTGATCTCATGTCCAATATCAAAACAGGAAATCAATTTAGGCCAAGAACATGAATGGTGTTCAAATTTATGCTGACTCAGAACATGTAATCAACCAACTTAACACTTTACCACCCTGGAAACAATAGATTTGATGTACTATACAAGAGAGAGAAAAATGAAACATCAAAGAAGAAGAACACAAAAAGGGCCATGTTAATTAAAGCTGATTGAATAAAAAGGAATGACCATTATTGCGTGTTCAACAAGAATTTAAAACTTCATAACAGCCAATTTATTATGTAGAAAAGGTGAAACAGTTTCGAGAATATTAAACCTCAAAAGTAAAGATTTATGAACTTTTTCAGGCACTACATTGTATTTGTTAATCTAGCTAGCACTTGCTACATTGCTGGGAAACCTTAAAATTTTAGATAACTGACTGGATTAGAAGACAGCATTGTCATAAAAAAGCATCCTGAAGCCCCCACTTCCATGGTGTCCACTTGGGCGGGCCTACAAGTTTTAAAAGGTTTGTTCACTATACATGTTGTCTTCTTACATTGATGTTTATTATTGTCGTTAAGATTACTCCTAATTTCTCAACTGGATTTTAGTTATGTGATATATTAACTTCTAAAAGTTTCCTAGTTTATCATATTTTAAAATAACTTTTTCTATTATATTCTTCAAAAATAAACCAAGTTTTTTTGCTGTTAAGTCCCCAAAAGCCTGAACCCTGCCCGCTCACCTCACTACTGATGCTTCTGCTTTGCGCAAAATCAGCAGCAAATTTAAGAATAAGAGCAAAATAAAGAAGACAGCAAAAGATTTAGCTAGATCAATGTATCTTTTAATCAAAGGAAACACAAGTACCATTTGGCATGCCACTATATCCCAAGGTTTGTCTAAAATATAAGATTTTGCAAGAAGATAAACATTCCAAACTCTTCATGGGAACTTGACTCTCACATTCAGATCTCAAAAAATAATAACATAATCATGTGACACAAGTTGCAATCATATGCAGTTGTGCACTGAAGTTGAGCTTAATTTTCCTTATATTATGAAATTGTTTGTCACTCCTTTTTGAAACTTCACTCAGGCTGAGCAAGTGCAGCCCCCCTGTTATTCCTCTCAGGTTTATCACAAAAAAAGAAGAATGCAAAAAGTAGTTGGGGATTTATTGTCTTGAGCCATATGGAACTGGTTGCTTCTAAACAACACATCCACAATCTCATTATGGTTGTTAATGCCCTCAAATTGAAATACTCCGCCCCAGCGAAATTAAAGTTTACAAGTCAATAATACTTCTCTTACCTGAGAAACAAGAACCTTGACCTAGATCGTCAGACCCCCGTATTGTCACACAAAAAAGGCTATTTCAACCATAACATCCCTATCTTCTATAGAAAGAATGAAGATTTCTCCCATTACAGCAAACAACAAAGTCATGTAAGTTTTTCATCAATTTCAAATCTCTTGGCGGCACATAATGTAAACATATAATTTTCATTAGAGTTATAATTTAGTTTGTTCTTTCCACTAATGCCACTCAAGATTAGGATAAATCATGACCAAATTTCACTGGAGGCATAGACAGCCAGAGTTAAGAAATAATATTATTCTTTTTAATAATCTCAATTTGGACAATATAACATCATGATTCTTCAGACAATACAGCATCATCACTCTTCATAGATCCATGCAATTTAAACCCCACACCATGCACTCTTTTATCTTGGATATTCCTCCTTTTTCTCTAAAATGTAATGAGGATTAGTATCTATATTGCAAGTTTGCAACTTGAAGACCAATGCTTAGTATATTTTGCGAGTACACTTATTTAGATTTAACTACCCCCAATACCTTGTGCTTGAATATCCTTTATCTCAAATATTAAACCTCTCTATCTTAGATTATGCATCCAATCCTTCCTGTTGAAGATCTCTGCAACTATAATCCATTACTTGTTCTTTTTTCTAAGGGTGTGGTTTTTAAGGATTTGTTTTGTGCTTGCATATACTACCTGTGAATTTCTTTTCAAGCATTTATTATAGTCTGCACATATTTAATTGAAAATTTCATATTATATCACACAGTGTCTTGCTCTTAGTTTGAAACTTCCATCCTTTCATACACTTTCCTTTCTTAACCTATTTTCCCTTCATAATTATTTACATCTCCTGCATATGCCTTTTTCTTTTTGAAATCTGACAACTTTGATTCTTTGGAAAGTCATCCATACAATGCAAAAGATTTTATTCATTCATCTCTTTTCTAATATATAATAGAATGCTCGTAAAAGAATAATTTCTTTCTTTTTCATTGAATCTCAACCACTGTCCCCGCTTCTTGTATAATCTGTATAGTCGTTCATAGTCATTCCACTCCTTTCCTCGTAACTATGTTGAAAAGCTATGTCTAACCCTGTCAGTTGTTTCTGTCACTATATCTGACTATGCATACAGTCAAGTCTCCCATGTCATATACGCTGACCTTTTTTCTTGAAAAGTGGGAACCTAAACCTACTCTGCATTTGATACTTGCATATAAAGTTATTTCCATAGCATTTAACTAGTAACTTGGCATGGTTTTTCTACACAGCAGTCTTCTACATGAAGATCAGGATAAACTGAGGTAGTCATTCCACTATTTCATCTTTTATTTTATTTTTTTTGAGCATAAATGTTGTGACACGATAGCTAAAATACTAATTGTTGAGACCAACAATCGGATTACGACGTAACGACAATAACTGTAATGCACGCCCAAAACCGTGATCGACGTTACAGAACCGTGACAATATGTAAAACTTGCAAAAGAAAATTAATGTAGAGCAAACTAGTAAACCAAGACAAAAGAGTATAAAAGAACATGAGGATTTAACGTAGTTCGGCCAAAACTTGACCTACATCTACGGGGGGAGAAGTTAAGAGTTTTATTAATAAACTTGGGACAAGAGATCTAACCTTCCCCTGGATTCTCACAAGTGTATTCACCTTCCCCTTAAATCCCACAAGATTACAAGAGTATACCTTCTCTCTATGCATCATCATCTTCCTCTCTCTTTCTTAGCTTCCTCTTCACCTTTGTGTTGCATTGTGCTAGGTTACCTTTATTTATAGAGTTTTACAATACAAGCCCTATTCAAACTATGAGATGATCTTGACTGTCGGATGCTTAAAGAACTTAATCAATTGTTGTAGGAGTTGATCTTCTTAATCTAGAAGAATTATAGACCCAACTTTAGAAACAAATCTTCATTGAATAAGAACTGATTCCTATTCAAACTCCACCAGAAAAGGAATCTAAACATGCCCGAAAAGGAAACAGATTCCTATTTTTTGGGCCTCGGGCTGTTGACAGCCTTCTCAGGCCTGTCAATAGGCCCCTGTCGACAGGCCTGAAAGCATATCGAAAATCTGAAACTGAGTTCTTCTCTGTTTAGTGTTATCAACAGGCATGTCAACAGCGCTTTGTGTGCAATCGATAGGCTTGTCAACTGCCACATAAAACTTCTTGATCTGTTTTTTTTCAAGTTTTATTTTTTCTCCAATTGATTGGATCTTTTTGGGCCATCGTCTCTTCTTGAAAACAAAATATCCCAACAATCTCTACCTTGACTTGCTTTTCAAACCTTTAGCAAAATGTCTTGAAAATTTTGAAATTGCACCTCGAATCTTTCCTTGGTTGTAATCGTACCGTGAAGCCTTTATTTTGCCCCCTTCTGGGATCTTTGGCTGATTCACCGCCATATCTTAGGCCATATTGGGCTTTGCTCGAATGCACCATTTTTCTTTTCTGCAACACTTTAACCCAGTTCACGTCTTGTCGCAGTATTCCATGAAGCTCCACCGCGTGATGAGCTCCCTTCCAAGCTTGTCATTGAAACTCCACCTCGAACTGAGTTTACTTCAGCTTGTATGTCCTTTCATACTTCTCTCCTTCCAGAATTACCCGGTCTCATTGGCTAACTGTGACGATGCCTTGATGCACTTGAATCTGGCATCCTTCTTCGTCGAGCACCCCTATGGATATTAGATTGTGTCGTGCCTCCGGGACATATTGGGCTGCCTCCAGAGCACCTTCACATCTCTTACGGTAATATTGACTACCCCAGTGCCGATGACCTCACAAGCTAAGTCATCCACCATTTTAACAGTTCCTTCCTCCTTTGCAATTAAAGAATTGAACATATCCTTATGGAATCATACATGAACCGCACTATCAGAATCAAATATCCCATCTTTGCCTTGAGAACTGGTCTTCAACGTAAGAAGCCATAAACACATTGGTGTTCGATACACCCTCTGTTATGTCTGTCTCCGCAACTTGCCCCTTCTTCTTCAACAACTCTTGCTAATGCTTGCAATCATTCTTCTAGTGGCCTTCCTTTTAACAAAAGTGACACGTCTTCGACGAACCCGAACTTTCCTTTTCTCCTCTTCCTTTCCTTCCTATGACCACCAAACCCGATCATTCCTGTTCAACTTGATTTGGCCTTTTTCTGATCTTATTAGATAAGAGGTTGACGTGACCTCCTCCAAGATGAGAGTTCCCTTACCGTAGAGCATGGTGATTGCAATATGATCGCATGACTCCAGAAGCGAATTAAAAAGTACTAATGGTGTTTCCTCATCGATCTTGACATCAATAGCTAGTAGCTTGCTAATGACGTTGAAGAAATTCAGATGTTCCAATATTGTTGTCCCTTCATGCGTAGCCCGTGTGGTTGAGGTTGTTGGAGAGGCTCTTTGTCATATACAACATTTCTAATCTTTACCACAAACCCGTAACTGTTTCTTCATCCATCACGTTGTACATGACCTCGTCTGCGAGACATAGTTGGGTTGTGCTTACTGCTTTCAGATCCATCTCTTCCTAATCCCCATCTGACATACCTGCAGGTTTTACTGATTTTCCTTGCATGGTCTTGTGAAGACCATGTTGCACCAAAAACACTCACTTAAGTTTCCTTTGCCATTGAATTTCTTGACCTCGAACTTGCTCGCAGAAATTTCAATCTTCAACATATCGCCTTATCATCAACCTTATGTTCTGACACCAATTGTTGTGACACGACAGCTATGATATAAATTGTTGAGATCAATAACCGGATTCAATAAATAATTATTGTGCACGCCCAAGATTTGCGGAATCATGAAAATATGTAATACTTGCAAAAGAAAATTACTGTAGAGCAAACTAGCAATACCAAGACAAAAGAGTAGAAAAAAATACGAGAATTTAACATGATTCGGCCCAAACTTGGCCTACATCCACACGGAGAGAAGTTGAGAGATTTTTATTAATAAACTTGATACAAGAGATCTAACCTTCCCTTTTGACTTCCACAAGATTATTCACCTTTCTCTTGAATGCCACAAAATTATAAGAGTATACCTTCTCTCTATGCACCGTCACCTTCCTCTCTTCTTGGCTCTCTTCAAGTTCGTGTTGCAATGTACTAGGTTACAACCTTTATTTATAGAGTATTACAATACAAACCCTACTCAAATTATGAGATGATCATGGCTGTCAGATGTTTGAAGAACTTGATCAATTCTTATAGAAGTTGATTTTCTTAATCTAGAACTCTAGACCTTTAAACTTTAGAAACAAATCTTCATTGAATAAGAACTGATTCTTATTCGAACTCCACCAGAAAAGGAACGCGCCAAAAAAGGAAACATGTCCTTATTTTTGGGCCTCGGGCTATCGACAGCCTTTTTAGGTCAGTCGAAAATCTGTAACTGGATTCTTCTCTGTTAAGTGATGTCAACAGGCCTGTCAACAGCGCTTTGTGTGGAGTCGACAAACCTGTCGACTGCCACACAGAACTTCTTGATCTGCTTATTTTCTTAGGCTTTTTTCTTCTCCAATTCGATTGGATCTTTTGGGACCATCATCTCTTCTTGAAAACAAGACAATATCCCAACAATAAACAGTGGAGGCAACCCCTCCCCCACCAAGTTCCATTATAAACTTTATTAATAAAACAAAGTTCAAGGCAAGCATATATTTACATTGACAACTCATAGAAGTGATAGAAATCACAATAGGACAAAGCAAAAGAGAGACAATCCACATAAATAGATTACAGGCTCCACCTTTTTCTTCAAATAAAACTCAAACGAATGGGCTAACATTCAGGACTTATTCTTTTCATTATGTGTGTGCACACACAAATTTTAGCATCATGAAAGCGGGGAAATTATGTGCAGACATAGTATGGATAGAGCGAGAAAAAAGGAAAAAACTAAAAGAAATGAAAAGAAAATAATAATCATAAGAAAAAAGAAAAAGCGTGGATTGGGAAGCGCCAGCCAATCCATACAAAAAAAAAATCACTATTTACTCTCAAAGGGTCCATTTCAGCGATTCTATAGCTTTAGATCACAGTTATACATGCAAGTTCCTTGTCCCAAAACTTCTTCGTAGGACACACTTCAGTTAACTGCTGAACATCTAAGTTACAATTCCATTTAGAAGTTCTTTCAAAACTTTCATCAAGAATCATATTTTTTTCAAATAATCAGAACTTCCTATTAAGCTGGGTAGACAATGTATGTACACATTATCTTGAAAACCCAAAAGGGAAACAATGAAAATCACCCCTTCAAGGGTTCATACAAAGACTTGATTAGAAAGTGATATATTAGTTACCTCAAAGGATTAAAAAACAATGCAATAGCCACGAGAACTCCAACTGTCTTAATTGGCATCGGGCGCCAGTAACCCAAATTAAAGTTCCCACTTTCCTCCTACATAACACATATAAAGAAGCTAACTTCAAATAAAATCTACTATGTATAAACCATTTTGACATGATTTATTCTCCTTACTAGGCATGCTTTCCAATTAGCCCAATCATGAATAAATAAATTAATCATCATAACTGTTCATGTCCCAAAACAAATCAAATAATTGATTTTACCTAAAATAACAATTAAGAAAAAAAGACTGGAATCAGTAGGTACCTTTCTTTGAGCTTCAGATCATGGATTTTCGGGCAAGGTCCTGAAAGATGACAAATTTACAATAAAACACTAAAATAGAACAACAACAAAGAATTCACAGAAAACCATGAATTAACGATCAAGGAACTCACCGAGATCGCTCTTAGTGTTGACGAACAAATCGTGAGGGCAAAATCGGACCATGAAAGCCCTGCAGACCTCCTTATCGTCCCATCGAACCTCTCTGAAAGCTTTCTTCTCCTCTTCCGTGAGATTTCGAGCTGCGAGAATCGCAAACAAATTAATCGACCGAACTATTGAAAGATCAATAGATGGACCGTGGGGGAGGTTGTACCTGCTCCCATTAGCTCATCGAGAGCTCTTCTCTGCGCGTCCATGGCGGACTCGAGCCCTAGGTTTTTGAAATCAGAGGGTTTGGAAGAGAGGAGGCTGAGAGAGCAAACCTTAGAAGCTAAGAAAAGGATAAATAAATAGTATGATTGGGAATAAAAAGAGAATGATTTTATGGAGTTCTGGGGTTTTATGTCTCCCCCCGCAACAGATTGTTTCAGCAGAGACCCTCTATTTACATCTAATTTCTGTATTAATATATCAATAGATTTTCTTGACAAAAAATCTAGTAAATTTCACAAAAATATCCTCAAAAACATAACTCTATTTTTTCCTTTTTAACTTAATATCCTCGCATTTGTTTTTTATTTTTAATTATGTCCACCTAGTGTCCCCTCCCTGGGCCTGCCAATTAGACCCTTAGTTTGTGCCTCATAACTCATCCATTCGTACGCCCAAGGAGATATATTGATTATAAATATTAAAAAAAGACCTAATGATCATTAACTAAGAACCATTTATATATCTTTCCTACTGACTTGTTATAATTTTAGCATTTATTTTTTCTTAAACTTAACTTATAAAACTTCTAAACTGCCTTCTTCTCCAGCAGGTCACTTTTCCCATCATTCCTTTTTACACCAATGCGAGCATCTCTTCTAGCATGAAATTTACTTCTCTCACTGTTTCCTTTTACTCCAACGCACAAGTACCTCTTCCAGCATAACGGTCACTTTCTCATCATTCCTTTTTACTCGAACCCACAAGCACCTCGTCCAACATAACGATCACTTTTATCGCCATTTCCCTTTACTACTGTTGATTTCAAGAGAAGAAAAACACGTGAATTTTATTTGGAGAAGAAAGATATCCAAACACAATAGTTTTATTCAAACTTTTTCTCAACTACAAATTCTTTCTTTTGTCTCTCTCAATTTTCCTTTTTTTTTTCATTTCAAAATATTGAACTTTTCCATGAATTGTCTTTCTTTTTCTGCCTCATCTTCTTCTTTTGAACCTTCTTCTCTTTCTTCTTTTCTTTTTCTTCTTCCTTTTTTCCTCTTCCTCTCTTTCTTTTTTTTTTTTTTTTTCTTGTTTTCCTCTTTTCATAGTTTTGCTCTCATGATTTTTTCAGATTCCATGAGTATCTTTTCTTTGAACTCTTTAATTTCTTGAACTTCGGGGCTGTTTGGTTGGGTGCACGTGGGCTGCAATTGTAACTCCCACTTGCACAAATTGTTTGCAACATTAATCTGCAAATTGAAATTGGATTCCCAGGCCAACTTGCAGCTCATGTGGGCCACAAAAGAGGGCTTTTTCTTCAACTGCAATTCCCATTTTGCAAGCGGTCTTTGTTTTTGCAACTCTCATTTCCATCTCCCTCTCTCCTCTCTCTCTCTCTCTCTCTCTCTCTCTCTCTCTCTCACGTGCGCAAAAATCCCCTCATGTAAGTTCTCGATCTTTGTCTCTCTCTACTGCTACGTCTTCATTGGAGTCCACTGCCACCGATCTCTGATCGTCAGCGAGCTCTATCCTTATGCCCCCATAACTACTAATTACTCCACTAATGTAACGGTCCCAGTTAAAAATTTTCGTTTGACCATAATTATCTCAATAATCCAAGCGTGGGACCCATCAAGATATAATACTCCCATTACTAACATCAGAAAACTCTATACTATTACATCAAGCTCCACTAGGATAACATGTATGATCTAATCATGACTTACCATGCCAACGCATAAGGTCCGATAACCCATAAGAAAACACAGTCTAAAAATTACCATATCAAAGTATATATATATATATATTACAAAGTTAGAGTCTAACACCAGGCACTTTAAAGTTTACAAGTTAATGACAACATCCAACTAATAGTACGCATGGTTATACACAGTCATATACATATCAAAAGCAACTTTAATGCAATGGCTCCGATGGCGCTTGTCCCGCACATTGCCTTTAAGCGGGTCCTTTGCCCTTGTCCAAATCTGGAGGTGGAATTAGAAATAGAGTGAGCTTGATAGCTCAGTGAGTAAAACAATATTTAAGCATGCCTATTAAGTAAGTCTACCTGGGCTAAATCATCCTGTTGACAAGTGTGTCTTTATTCCATTTTTATACAATTTTGTTATTAGCCGAGAACCTAGAACACAGAACACAGAATCTTATTAGTCGACTATATCATCCTATAGTCGACTAATATTACCTATAAGTCGACTAATATTATAGCTATAGTCGACTGAATTCAATCCAAAAGTATCTGCTTCTCTGTTGGCTGCCAGGAACTTATGTAGTCGACTACCCTTCCTGGTGTAGTCGACTACTTATGCAATAGTCGACTTGAAGGTCCCCTATAGTCGACTAGGTGTGGGTCAAAAGGGTATGTTGCTCTCTGTATGTCACCTATAGTCGACTACCCTTCTGTTGTAGTCGACTACTCAATGTATTAGTCGACTTATAAGTCAACTGTAGTCGACTAACTATATCCAAAACAGGTTGTTAACTCTCTGTTTGCTCTCTGTATCTGGGGATAGTCGACTACAGTCTGTCTGTAGTCGACTAACTATGTTTTCCAGCAGTTTGTCTGCCCATATATCACACCTATAGTCGACTAATCCCAGGGACTTAGTCGACTAACCTACATAAAATTTGCCTGTATAAGGATTTATTCCAGATTCAACATTTAAGGATATATATATATATGATTTCAACATAGAATTTCTTTCTTAGCCACATCAATATTCTTATTAACCCTAACATTGGGCTCTCCCTTCAATCTCCTCCGGTTCAACCCGGACCCTTCTTCCGATACGTCATTCCACGTAATAATTTCCTCCTTCCACCGCCACCGGTTCAACCCGGCCCCTTCCTCCTATGCGTTACCGCATAATCTCCCCTACTTACACCTTCGGTTCAACCCGGTCCCTTCCTTCAAAATACAACAATCACATTCATCATATACTACCAATATGCAAAGATACATAAAATAACGACAACATGCAAGCTCGTAGTCTTTACTTTAACACATGTCATTATTGTGGGGTTCATTAACATGAATGGGTAGCTACTGGTGAAATCATAAATATGCGAGTCTTTATGAGGTAACCAACATATCTTGACATCGTAAAATATGTGTGACCAAAAATATATGCATGGTGTCATGTGTCATGTTTATCTATAGAACCCTTTCTCTAGAACATGTAGTAGGTTACCATGTTAAACATCCATGAGCTTAACTCCTACGAGATTGTCATAGGAATATGTATACATAAATCAAACCTATAATTTATACTCATGAGGTTATCTTTCACTTTTATGTCTATTTATCCCTTACGATTTCGTTCATTTTTCCAAACTTTATTCTACTTATCATGACACTAGGATCCATATGTTTTACTCACCCTTCGAAGTGGTAAGTTCTTCTCAAGCTTGCTTTCCCGCTACAACGGAGTCTACAAGTCATAACAACGCCAATATTAGTTCATAGTTAACGAAAATAAAATAAGAGGGTAGAGTTCTAGAAGTGTTTTTCCTTACCGTTCAACCAATGACACTTCCCCCTCAACTTCCAGTTCTAAATCACCCTTTAACTCGTTCTATCGGTTTTATGGGAGGAGTTAAGACAGGAAAAAGGAACCTTTTCTTGTGTATGGACTGAAGAAAAGTAAGTGAGGAATTGAGAAGGAAAAGTAGGGTTTTTTTATGAAGAGAATGTGGTTGTTTTTTTGCTGGTTTTTGGCTGCTGATTTTGGGCTGTTTTTGGGCTGTTTTTACTGCTGGTTTGGGGCTGTTTTGGTGCTGGTTTTGGGCTGCAGAAAAAGGGAAGAGAGGGAGAGGTTTTAGGACTTTGGATGAAGAGAGAGAGAGGTTTTATCAAATGAGGTAACTCTCTTCATCCCCCCTATTTATAGCCTCTTTCCCTCCACACAAATGTGCCAAGTTTCCCAACTTTAACCCATCACTCTACCCTACACCACGCCCTATGACAAAGCTCCATGCCTCCCCCCTCTCCATGAGGTACATGTACCTCAAGTATGGTGAGAGAGATGGTGGCAAGTCAACAACATGTGGTGTATTTCTATGTCTACATACATGAGTATATACATACTTATATATTCATTCTCATACATACCTATATACATACTAATATATTCATTCTCATACATACCTATATACATACTAATATATTCATTCTCATACATACCTACTTGTGTACCTTCACACAATTAAACATGTAATAGGTAGGGTATCTAGCATGAATACTTTTTCCCATCACCCCTTAAAGTATCAATATTTAGGAAAAAGAAGGATGCTTAATTAAGGCAAGTGTTACAACTAACATGCTAACCTCTTAGTGATAATTGCCTCACATAGATCCTTGGCCATCACTAGCCCTTGGCTTCAAGAGACGATACAAAGTATGACAAATAAGATAATTTTTCACATTCAAACTTGCATCAAGAGCAAGCTAATACAAATATTCGATCATAAAAATCATTAGAAGTAAGTATGAAATAAGAGAGTTAGCTTAGTTAGCAAGTTAGCAAGTTAGATGTTAGAACCCATCATCATGAGCCATCAATGGCTCTTACAAGAGCAAGGCCTTGTAGAGGCTATTAGATTCATTTGGATTATCAAGTAAGTAGTTAGCTAGTTAGTGGTTAGTAGTTAGTCATCATGAGAGAAAATCTAGTTAAGCATCATGTAGAAGATGGAGAAGATTACAATAGAGAAGGAGGCACGTTTACATAAATTGTCACCATCTATTACATCAATATTTCTCTAACACTCTCTGAATCTCACTGCCCTACTTCAAGATCTAAAAAGGAAATGAAAATACAAAATAAAAGAAGAAGAAAACCCTAATCTACAACTAGAAGAGAGAAAATCTAGCCTAAATCTAAATTTACTTGCGTTTCTGGGCCTCTGTAGGGCTTTATATAGGTAAACGGGGCTTCTGGAAGACCAGACGAGGCCACGCATCGAAGACCGACGTGTTGCCCCACCATATTGTCGCAGAAACGCGGCATTTGAGCGAGTGATTCCCGTCACTTCAGGACCTTCTTGGTATACTCAGTTTCGAGTATATTCGTCTGGATCTTCGTCTGACATGCGCAAAGGTCTAGGTTCAATGCATCTTCTAAAGTTCTCTTGCTTGGCCTCCAAGAAATGTGGATTTAATTACTCAAATATGGGTTTAATTAAGCTCTTATTAACCATTTGCCCTCTTTGTCTTGATTATCTGCAAGAGAGATCAAA
Source organism: Agave tequilana (assembly GCA_038442645.1). Lineage (NCBI taxonomy): Eukaryota > Viridiplantae > Streptophyta > Magnoliopsida > Asparagales > Asparagaceae > Agave > Agave tequilana. The sequence continues at coordinate 138,190 of JAVJIF010000808.1, forward strand.
ATACGGTTTAGACCGATATTTTATTTATAAATCAGTAGAAAAATACGATATAATAATGAAGAACTGTAGACTAATCACCCTCTACCTTATTTAGTAAACTTCTTCACCTGTAGTCTCAACAGTGACGACGACGAATGCCTCCACCGCCGAGAGAGAGAGAGAGGAGAGGGCGAGGACGGCGAGGGCCTCCGGCAAACACAGAGAGGAGCAGTGATAGCGGCGGCGATGACAAGTGTCTTCGCTGCACGCACAATAGGGAGAGAGGTCTTGCCGGAGTAATCATCGCTGCCTCTACCGCTCGATCAAGCTCTAGGGCCACGGAGTCAAGAGAGTCGAGAGATTGGGAGATAAAGATCTCGAGTTAGAGGAAGTAAATCAAGTGAGAACTATATATAATGCTAAAAAATAATGTAAAAAATATTAATCTATAAAAAAACATTAAGCTGACATTAAAGAAGATTAATTTAATATAATAGTAAAAGAAGATTAAAATAATAAGTAAAAACTATGTGCTTTTTCTTATTTTTCTTTTTCTAATAAAAGTTCTGTAACCGTGACATGTGACATGACACTAGACAAACTTAATTTAATCTAAAACAACTGAAAAATAGTAATTTAAAATTTAAAAAATAAAAAACATTTATTAATTAATAAAAAATGCAAGTGGGTCTGCAAGTGGGACACAAAATTGTAAATAAGTCTACGAGTGAAAGTAGGTATGCAAGTGGGCCATAAAATTACAGTTGGGTCTACAAGTGGGATTTAGAATTCAAACTTCAACCAAACAAAGTAAAATCATTTTGCTGCAAGTGGGGTTTGCACTTGCAACCCACTTGCAACAAACCAAACAACGTAATTGAATTCTCATTTTACTTTACAGTTGTACCAAACCTCGTTAAGTGGCAGTATACCTTTCTACTTACAATTCTACATTATTAATCAAATACTTGAAAATTTACTTTCGTTAAACACAATTGCAACTGCAAAAGGTTTTCCATTAATGACTTGCACTTGCGGTCACCTACAGGCACCCAAACAGGCCATTCTTTCATCTCCTCTTTTAAGTCTTGAGTTTCTTGGATTATGTTCACCTGTAATGATGTCCGTCTTTATTGATTACGCGATATATTAAGAACTTCGTCATGTTCTTCTGTATTATTAAGATTCTCTCAATTGGTTTTAATTTGTTTTTCTTTTTTTTGCTTCTCCTCATAATCTTTCTCCACGATCTTCCAACATTTTGTAAGATAAAAACTCTTTTCATCTTGATACTCTAATTCTTGTAGTTGTTTTTTATGAGGTAAGAAACAAGAAATTGAAACTACTTAATCCTCATACAATTATGACTTTAAGACAACTGAAACTCCAAATAACTTCCTTTATCTTTGATATCGCTATTGATTTTAACAGAAGAAGAACACCTGAATATTTATTTGGAAAAGGGGGAGTTCCAAACATAAAATATTTTTATTCAATTTTTTTTCTCAACTACAAATTCTCTCTCTCTCTCTCTCTTTCTCTTTTTGTCTCTCTCAGTCTTTCCTTTTCTTCGTTACAAATATTGACCATACCTCTTCTTTTATGAGTAAAAGCAAAATAAATTCAACTCAAAATTAAACTTTTATTCCTAATCTACTACTTTTTTATTAAAATAAAATAAGAAACTCCTAAACTAATTTTAATACAATTATGATTCTAAGAGTAAAATTTTAGAAACTCCAAATATACTAAACCAGCTCAAAAATTGACTTTCCTGTTTTCATGAAGATTTATATTACAATTTCCAGCAACTGCAACCCACGAGCACCTCTTCTAATAGAATGGTCACTTTTTCCGTCATTTCTTTTACTACAACATGCGAGCACCTCTTCTAGCATAATAGTTATTGTCTCACTATTTCTTTTTACTCCAACGCCCGAGTGCCTCTTCCAGCATAAGAGTCACTTTCCCATCATTTCCTTTTACTCCAACGTGCAAGACCTCTTCTAGCATACCAGTCACTTTTTCCGCCGTTTCCTTTTACTCTCACGTGCGAGCACCTCTTTCAGCACAACGGTCACTTTCCCACCATTTTCTCTCACTCCAACGTGTGAGCCTCTCTTCTAGTATGACGGTCACTTTTCCGCCCGTTTCCTGTTACTCCAACATGTGAGCACCTCTTCCACCAAAACAATCATTTTCCCCATCATTTTCTTGTACTCCAACACGAGCACCTCTTTCAACATAATAGTCACTCTTCCCGCCATTTATTTTTACTCCAATGCCTCACTTTTCCCGTCGTTTTTCTTTTACTTCAATGCCAACACCTGTTTCCCCATTTGTAAGCCTCTTTTGAAGAAAGTCCCAAGCAAAACATATAAAAAATGAAGATAGAACAAATAGAGAAAGAATTTGTGAGGTTTAGGATTCAAAAGCTTTTTCTTCAAGAAAATCATTTTTTTGTTTTGCACCAAAAATCTAGAAAATTTGTTTCCTTTTCATGAAATAGAGAGGTTTAGGCTTCTAGTGATTTGTTTGTTGTTGTTGTTTCCTTCTTTGCTATAAAAATTGATTTTTTTTGTGCTTCTCAGGCTTATTTTGATTGTTGGGATGAAAATCCTTTGTATTTCACTTGGGATGAAAGTCTATAAGATTTGCAAATGTTTACTAGGTGTATAAAACCTTTAGATGTAAATCTAAAAAGTTTATTGAGATGCGACATTAATTTCATCAAACATTGTTAATTACTTTATTCAAAAGTATTTTTGTTTAGGAGACCTTTTCCCCCCTCAACTAAATTGATTGTACTACATTTTAGATTGAGTTTTCATCAAAAATAAGAACAAATTAAGTTAAATCTTTGATCTAATTTCATTCAATCTATCCAAAAGTATATAGTTCTTTTGATGAATTGTCATGGGTTTTATTTCAAAACCAAATTTTTACAAGCATTTTTATCTTTTTTTTACTTAGGAAGGTTGATGGAGGAGATGGAGAAAATAATGGTGGACATGATCGTGACAGTGATGGCAGAAGATAAACTTTTAAAAGTTAAAAAAAAAAATGCATGAGGAAGAAAACCACACACAATAAATATAGTTGAGGGTATATTAGTTCTTTTGTAATCACATGATTAGCACATGACACGCGAAATTAATAGAAGTATTACATAAGTTTTTAACATGAAGAGACTCAAAACTTCAAGGAAGCAAATTTTTAAAAAAATCCAAAATGTTGAGAATATTGTTCCTAAAAACTATAATGGTTTTATTGGAATCTCTCCTTTTGATCGGAGTCGGGAGAGTTGCAACTTTTCTTTTGACAAAGTATCGAAAAATTACAAAGAAGAAAATGGGGCAAAACAAAATTTTATTTAAACTTCTCTAATTGTTTTCCCTTTGATTATAAAATTTTCATCGTCTTCTTCTTTTTTTTCTTTCTTTTTTTATTTTTCTTAATCCTTTTGTTTTCGTCAACCCGAGACTCCACAGACTAGCATTTGACAAACTTTCATTATAGACTCTTATTCGTATAATTTGTTGGTATGTCAGTTTGTTCCCCAATAAACATTTTAATTGATGAGCTTAATATTGTACAAAGTTTGACCCTGAGTTTTGTTGATTGTCATTGCCTAATATAGTTAAATAGGAAATTGGGTTCTGCGCAAGATATATGGAAAAACATATTTTTCAGTTGTCACAGCTATCTTTGGTACATGAACAACCATTCCAACATGTAAGCCAGTTATCACTTTTCATTTAATCAATTTTATCACTGAGTTTGATAATCATAAGTCAAGTTCTTTTTTACTCTAGTTTTCGGTTTTTAATTTTAATTTTTTCAGTTTTTCTTTTATTTTTATTTTTTATTCAGTTTTTGTACTATTTTCTTTATTTCTTTATTTTTTTTCTCTTTTTTATTTCAAATATTTTTCTTATTTTTCTTCTTTATTGTTTCCTCTTTTATGTATCTTTCATTGAATATTTTTTCTTTATCAATTCTCTTTTTTTTGGGGGTAAAAATACCTATATCTCTATTGTTGTAATTTATGTTGAATAGATAAATATCAAGTTTTTTAAATAAATTATCTGTACTACCTATAATAGCATCAATAGGTGTTTTCATAGAAAGCAATTTTAGGATGTTAGATTATCATAATAAATCCTCACCTTTGATTGAGAAAAATAGAATCTAAATTAGAAAAAGATTCCAAATCATAATAGGGGAAAATTAGCTGCAGCCACCTATTTCTTAACATAATTAAGAAAAAAAACTTAGCTTCATTATTTGTTTGGCCTCAGCATCATCCACGTCAGCAAAAAACAATCAGACAGATTGGATCCTTCTTCCCATATACTTTTGATTCTCCTTTTACCTTTTTCTCATATCCAGACATTATTCTTCATCATTTGGCCTGGAAGAAACGTGCTCCCATTCCATGTAAGTCTCGTCCGGAGCGGCTTCAGCACCATGGATTATTCGATCTCGATCTCGAGACGATAGAGGGGATCGAATCGAATCGATCACATAGCAGAAAGTCAGATAAAAAACATGACATTTTTGTGAGGATTGCGATCATGTAAAGAGGATTGCGATCATGGTCGCAGTCTTATAAAGACTCAGAAACAGGGTATTTTTGTGAGGACTGCGATCCTGATCGAAGTCCTAAAAAAGACTCATAAATTTTTATTTTTGTGAGGACTGCGATCATGATAGCAGTCCTCAGCTTAATACTTGTAATATCTCTACCTTAAAATACTGTATTTTTATTTTTCTTAAGTATTTATTTTGATTTACTAATTATTTTATTAACTTAATTTATAGTTATTATTATTAAATATACAAAATTATTTTGAGATAGTAACTAGTAATTTGGCTTTATATTTATCATTACCTTTCATTAATTTTTTTTACTAATTATTATTATTAGTACATTGTTATTAGCATTTTAATTGTTATTAGTGTTTATTACTATGGCTATTACTAATTACTGTTGTTGTTGTTATTAATCTTATTATTTCTATTCCTCTATTATTTGCATCCCATATCCATTCCCATTTCCTTAGACCCAAACTCAACAGGCTCATAACCCATTTTAACTCTTACCCAAACCCATTACCCAAATCCTATCCATTAATCCAAATCTTAACAACTCATCCCAAATAACTAATCCTATCTAATCCTATATCTCAACAAAATTCTATTCCTAATCAAACCGTAAACTTCTCCCTTATCTTCTCCCACAGCTGTCACCTTTCCCTCTCTCCAACACCCACGCACCGGGCACCCCTTCTTCCCTGCGCCGCCATGGCACACACCCGGCCTGGATACCATGGCAGCAACCCAAACATCGCACCCCCGGCCTTTCTCCTTTAGTCGGCTAGCACCACCATGACATGTGCATCTGCTCCAAGAGCCAAACCCAGGCCATCTTCTCCTCCTCTGTCCATAGCCTAGTCGTGCCTTCTCCATCACCACAGGAGCACCCATCCTCCCCTCCATGCCAACCTGCTTCTCCACCATCACCCTATGGCCGCCCCTCTCCAACAGATGGCTGCTTTCTTCCCTTGCCGTGCACATACCACCTCCTCTCTTGGCCGTGAGCAGTCACGGCGCAGCCCTGCACAACCGCACCCCTTGCAGCACAGCGATGCACTCATCTTCCCCTCCATGGCGCACAACCCTGTTCCGATGGCCGAACCCACAACCAGGCACCACTTCAGCACCCTCGGCCCATACCTCGGAGCCTTCGTCAGAGCTCGTGACTCCCCGATCTTCTCCGCCGGAGTGGCCTCGTGCTCCTCTGTCATCTGCCTCAAACCCATCTGTAACGCCCCGATCCCAAGGATACGGAGACGTTATGGCGACGTACATACGCGAGGTGAAAACACACTCACGAGTACGTTAAGCCTCAGTACAAGACAGGGCCTCCATATACACAAGAGTTCCAGCAGGAAATAAGTACAAGAATACCTGCAGAAAGGGGTTAGTGATCATAACAGATATAAATACAGGAATAAAGAAGAAAACAGGAACAAAGCATAAAGATACCTATGAAGGAATCCCGATGGTAAAGTCTACTATGTGAATCCAATGAACTAGCTGACCGAACGATAACTCGGATCTCCAACCTGGGCACGCAAACCCAGGGTCATCAGAAAGCGACCTAGTGAGTGATAAAATGAAGGAGGAGGTAATAATATATACAATAGTAATACAAGCACGATACATATATAATATACATGATGTTGTAATAGTGATACCATATAATAAGTATATAAGAAGCAGTAGAAAATATAATCATGTCATATTTTAATACCAGCACTACCTAGTATGTTATCATCGGGTCATGTCTATAGTCATATCCAGTTTTATATAATAAATAATGTTGTCTAGTGGTGACGTGATAGAAATGGACATGCGAGTGGTGACGTGGTAGAAGTGAACATGTAGATGGGCATATGCACTATAACCATAATACTGTGTTGTGCATATACGGTAATGATATCTGCTATACAGAAAACAGAATATATGCAATGCAGATCATACATGTATATGAGAAGTATGCCACTATAGACAGTGTAACATGTACCGGGTAAAGTAACAATGATACAGTTAACATGATGTCGGACAAAGTATCTTGAACAGTAACAAGTACATCTACACAATAGTATACATGTATCAGGCAAGTCATGTTCTTTAGACAATAGTAGCTATCAGTACCACCTGGTATTATAATCAATCTCTTCCAGTGTCCCATACCACTGGCAGTTCATACTGGAGCCCGCACTCCAATCGAACCCATCCGGACATGGCCTACGGGTACCATTATCCAAACGAGAGAGTGACCAAATAACAAGTGTTCCCGACGTCACTATCGTTTATACTGTTTGATTATGTTAATTGGAAACTCATTAGTCAAGGAGATCTAGTCAGGTGGGTGTACCCCGTGCATACCCGGGATCACGGCCTTAAACAGACCCCTGGCTGCTGAGACCAGGGCCAGCCCGCTAAGGCTGTAACATGTAACAGGAACTCAATGAGCTAAAACAATAAACAGGAGCTCATGAGCTATAACAGACGGTAGCCAGCACTACCTCGTCCCCTACAGTGGGACAAACAATAGATCCAGACATCCACCCGACAAGATCTAGTCAACCGTCAAGTCTCCCCCATGCCCAAATTATCTTTATTATCTTTCACTATACAGTATATCAGGATCAAGTACAGGATGTGATACATGTAACACGATAACATGACATGAGCTCTGTTGATAGCACCAAACACGATAACGGGAAACAGGAACAATATCTGTGGCATTCCACACATTGCATATCAACAGCTCATGTATCCAGTAACGGCTATATCAATATCAGTAATGGGAAACAATCAATCATAAAACAGGCATACGGGAATAGCATGGAACAATAATACATGTAATATGAACGGATGTACTGGGTCTGAATAGTAAGTGCACTGAGGATGCCTCCATCATGCCGACAACCCGCGATGTGGGATTCTAGAGGTGGCCCCCACGGATTCAAGAGGTGGCCCCACCATGTCTGTGGTGTGACACTTTGTTCCGTGTGGCACTTAGTTCCACACACCATGTGCCGGACGCCAGCATGACCGTGCGTATAACGGGAATACCATGTATAACAAGAATACTGAGTCTGGTCAGTAACAATATCAATAACAAGAACACCGGAGACATCCTCGTCACCCAACACCAGACGGAGTGAGGATTCTAGAGGTGGCCCCCACGGATTCAAGAGGTGGCCCCCACCACGGATAGGTGTGATGTGGCACTTTGCTCTGTGTGGCACTTAGTTCCACACATGTTCCGCCGGACGCTGGCGTGACTGTGCTAATAACTGGTGTAACAGAATACAAGTATGAACTACACAGTATATCGAGTACTAGAACAGTGCATGGTCCAAGTAATACGAGAATAGAACATGCGCTAACAGGATAACGGGAAACGGGAAATAGTAGATGTGGGGTAGCACACATCGCATATCAACAGTTCATATATCCAGTAACGTGAATATCAATATCAATAACGAAACTATTCATGTAACTGGCATACAGGAAGATACATGTAACAATAATACATGCAATATGAACGGTGATCTATATGACAAGAATATAAACACAAGCAATGCATGTATACCGGAATATATAGATAACAGTGATGCATGAACATGCTATAATAGTGTCACGTGTATCAGTGACCTAAAATAACAGTATCTAGTGTAATCGGTAATTATCCTACATGCCATGTCCAATGTACTAGAATGTTCGTGTAATGATAATACGAGTGCATGTAGGACTGGTGTTTAGTGTGAGTTTAGTCATGGTGATCATACCATATATCCCTATTTGAATAGGATCAAGAGCACAATATTTTAATTTACCTAGTACCATTCTTCACTGAAGAATCCCGCTATTTAAATAAGTCATCTATCGTTTATAATAACCCAAGAATTCTATTTAATGCTATTTACAGTGATATTGATAGACTGATAAACACGACTTATTAGTTAAAGTAACCTATCATTGAATTAAACATGATAACTATAAATTATAAAAGAAAAACACTCACAAACTATCCATAGGAAGGTAGCTCTCTTTCCCACGATCGCAACGGATTCAGAATCGTCCCAATAGGAGTCCGGATGCTCCCGATATCGCCCGAATACTAAATCATAACAAATAAGGTTAAATATGTAATAAAATATTTAAATGCAAATAAGAAATATTAGCAGGGGGTTTTCTAAAAAGTTACCTTTATTGGGTTTCGGATGCGGGTTTGGCTCATAACGGGTCGGGTCCAGATCCACAACCCAAACCCGCAATTTAAGTTAAATGGGTAACTGGTTTATAGGGTTAATGGGTCTAACTCAATAGGTTTATTGGGTTTATAACTTAACCCATTAGCGGGTTAATGGGTTTGGGTACTAGCCCAAACCCACCAAGGGAAGAGAGGAGCAGCAGCAGCAAGCTGCTGCTCCTGCGCAGGCCGGCCGGCCAGCTCAGCTGGCCGGCGGCGGCCCTGGCCCCGACCAGAGAGAGAGAGAGAAAAGGAGGAAGTGAGGGGAAACTGACAGGAGAAGAAGGAGAAAAGAAAAGAAAGGGGAAGGAGAAGAAGAAGAAGAGAAGGAGGAGGAGGAGGGGGCGCCGGGCCGGGCCGGGCGCGGCGGCGGCCGGCCACCGGCCGCGTGGCCGGAGGCAGGGTGAAGCCCGGTGGCGCGCCGGCCACCGGGACCCGCCGGCAACAAGGCCGACGGTGGTCTGTCGCAAGGAAAGAGAGAGAGAGAGTGTGGAAGAGAGGGAGATTAGAGGGGTTTAGAGAGAGAGGGAGTTTGGAGAGAGAGAGTTAAAGAAAATTAGAGAGAGAATTAGGGAGAGAGAAAGGATTAGAGAGTTTAATAGGGGGAGAGAGGCGGTGGGAGTCAAAGGCGGTGGGAGAATTTTCCAGAGAAAGGGAGAAGAGAAAGGAAAAGAAGGGAAAAGAAAAGATTAAAAACAAATAATATTTTAATATCATTATATTGGCCTAAAATTCGACCAGCTCCGAATGGTGCTCAAAAATTACAGAAAATAGAAAATATTATCCTGAGACGTAATATGAAAACGGTTTATTGAAACTTAATCCAGTTTGCAAATTAAAAATCCCGGAAGCTGTCGCCGGTACTAGGCGACACCGGTTTGGCCAGATTTTCATAAATTCTGAAAAATCCTCAAAAATACCCGAACGTAGATACTACAATTGTAAGATACATGATGAAAGCGGATTCTCAAAATTCTACTCCGTTTGTGAAATAAAAATCGTAAAGCCTATTATCGGTATCGGTCGACACCGACTACGGAGATTTTCCAAGATAATCCAGAAAATTTTCAAAAAATCCTGAAAAATCTAAAATATTAGAAAATGATTTTTAAAACTGAAATCAACTCAATCGGACTACCACGGAGGTCAAATCAATTTTATACGTCGTATCGCGTACCGATACGGTGATACGTACACCGAGAAGCAGGGGGTTACATTTCTCCCCACCTTACAAAAAATTGCGTCCTCGCAATTTCAATCAGGTGTGAGAACAAGATTTCTAACCCCAAAGCCGAAATGTTACAGGTCCACGACACTTCCGCTGCGCACTCTGATATCTAGAAGGAACTCGGGATGGATAAGTAGAGTAGTGAACTAATCCTAACAAATGGGAAGTAAGACGATGCAAGGAAAGTGAGAAGGAAATCGGACATTCTGGTCGATAACGGGAAGGAAGGAAGGAATACAAACGAGTCAAGGAATGAATTGTCAAGGTCATGGTATTCTTGTACTCGTTGCTGGAACCCCAAATTCAGAGACAGATAAGTTTTAATCTGAATCTGATGGTACTGTTGGTATGAGCCCAAGCACCGACACAGGTGGTTACCCACACCAGGTGTGAACCTAGGCTCTGATACCACTCTGTAACGCCCCGATCCCAAGGATACGGAGACGTTATGGCGACGTACATACGCGAGGTGAAAACACACTCACGAGTACGTTAAGCCTCAGTACAAGACAGGGCCTCCATATACACAAGAGTTCCAGCAGGAAATAAGTACAAGAATACCTGCAGAAAGGGGTTAGTGATCATAACAGATATAAATACAGGAATAAAGAAGAAAACAGGAACAAAGCATAAAGATACCTATGAAGGAATCCCGATGGTAAAGTCTACTATGTGAATCCAATGAACTAGCTGCCCGAACGATAACTCGGATCTCCAACCTGGGCACGCAAACCCAGGGTCGTCAGAAAGCGACCTAGTGAGTGGTAAAATGAAGGAGGAGGTAATAATATATACAATAGTAATACAAGCACGATACATATATAATATACATGATGTTGTAATAGTGATACCATATAATAAGTATATAAGAAGCAGTAGAAAATATAATCATGTCATATTTTAATACCAGCACTACCTAGTATGTTATCATCGGGTCATGTCTATAGTCATATCCAGTTTTATATAATAAATAATGTTGTCAAGTGGTGACGTGATAGAAATGAACATGCGAGTGGTGACGTGGTAGAAGTGAACATGTAGATGGGCATATGCACTATAACCATAATACTGTGTTGTGCATATACGGTAATGATATCTGCTATACAGAAAACAGAATATATGCAATGCAGATCATACATGTACATGAGAAATATGCCACTACAGACAGTGTAACATGTACCAGGTAAAGTAACAAGTATACAGTTAACATGATGTCGGACAAAGTATCATGAACAGTAACAAGTACATCTACACAATAGTATACATGTATCAGGCAAGTCATGTTCTTTAGAAAATAGTAGCAATCAATACCACCTGGTATTATAATCAATCTCTTTCAGTGTCCCATACCACTGGCAGTTCATACTGGAGCCCGCACTCCAGTCGAACCCATCCGGACATGGCCTACGGGTAACATTATCCAAACGAGAGAGTGACCAAATAACAAGTGTTCCCGATGTCACTATTGTGTATACTGTTTTATTATGTTAATTGGAAACTCATTAGTCAAGGAGATCTAGTCAGGTGGGTGTACCCCGTGCATACCCGGGATCACGGCCTTAAACAGACCCCTGGCTGCTGAGACCAGGGCCAGCCCGCTAAGGCTGTAACATGTAACAGGAACTCAATGAGATAAAACAATAAACAGGAGCTCATGAGCTATAACAGACGGTAGCCAGCACTACCCCGTCCCCTACAGTGGGACAAACAATGGATCCAGACATCCACCCGACAAGATCTAGTCAACCGTCAAGTCTCCCCCATACCCAAGTTATCTTTATTATCTTTCACTATACAGTATATCAGAAACAAGTACAGGATGTGGTACATGTAACACGATAACATGACATGAGCTCTGTTGATAGCACCAAACACGATAACGGGAAACAGGAACAATATCTGTGGCATTCCACACATTGCATAGCAACAGCTCATGTATCCAGTAACGGTTATATCAATATCAGTAACGGGAAACAATCAATCATAAAACAGGCATACGGGAATAGCATGGAACAATAATACATGTAATATGAACGGATGTACTGGGTCTGAATAGTAAGTGCACTGAGGATGCCTCCATCATACCGACACTCTGCGATGTGGGATTCTAGAGGTGGCCCCCACGGATTCAAGAGGTGGCCCCCACCATGTCTGTGGTGTGGCACTTTGTTCCGTGTGGCACTTAGTTCCACACACCATGTGCCGGACGCCAGCATGACCGTGCGTATAACGGGAATACCATGTATAACAAGAATACTGAGTCTGGTCAGTAACAATATCAATAACAAGAACACCGGAGACATCCTCGTCACCCAACACAGACGGAGTGAGGATTATAGAGGTGGCCCCCACGGATTCAAGAGGTGGCCCCCACCACGGATAGGTGTGATGTGGCACTTTGCTCCGTGTGGCACTTAGTTCCACACATGTTCCGCCGGACGCTGGCGTGACTGTGCTAATAACTGGTGTAACAGAATACAAGTATGAACTACACAGTATATCGAGTACTAGAACAGTGCATGGTCCAAGTAATACGAGAATAGAACATGCGCTAACAGGATAACGGAAAACGGGAAATAGTAGATGTGGGGTAGCACACATCGCATATCAACAGTTCATATATCCAGTAACGTGAATATCAATATCAATAACAGAAACATTCATGTAATTGGCATACAGGAAGATACATGCAACAATAATACATGCAATATGAACGGTGATCTATATGACAAGAATATAAACACAAGCAATGCATGTATACCGGAATATATAGATAACAGTGATGCATGAACATGCTATAATAGTGTCACGTGTATCAGTGACCTAAAATAACAGTATCTAGTGTAATCGGTAATTATCCTACATGCCATGTCCAATGTACTAGAATGTTCGTGTAATGATAATACGAGTGCATGTAGGACTGGTGTTTAGTGTGAGTTTAGTCATGGTGATCATACCATATATCCCTATTTGAATAGGATCAAGAGCACAATATTTTAATTACCCAGTACCATTCTTCACTGAAGAATCCCGCTATTTAAATAAGTCATCTATCGTTTATAATAACCCAAGAATTCTATTTAATGCTATTTACAGTGATATTGATAGACTGATAAACACGACTTATTAGTTAAAGTAACCTATCAATTGAATTAAACATGATAAGTATAATTTATAAAAGAAAAATACTCACAAACTATCCATAGGAAGGTAGCTCTCTTTCCCACGATCGCAACGGATCCAGAATCGTTCCAATAGGAGTCCGGATGCTCCCGATATCGCCCGAATACTAAATCATAACAAATAAGGTTAAATATGTAATAAAATATTTAAATGCAAATAAGAAATATTAGCAGGGGGTTTTCTGAAAAGTTACCTTTATTGGGTTTCGGATGCGGGTTTGGCTCATAACGGGTCGGGTCCAGATCCACAACCCAAACCCGCAATTTAAGTTAAATGGGTAACGGGTTTATAGGGTTAATGGGTCTAACCCAATAGGTTTATTGGGTTTATAACTTAACCCATTAGCGGGTTAATGGGTTTGGGTACTAGCCCAAACCCACCAAGGGAAGAGAGGAGCAGCAGCAGCAAGCTGCTGCTCCTGCGCAGCCGGATGGCCGACCGGCGGCGGCCCCGGCCGCCGGCGGCGATCCTGGCCCCGACCAGAGAGAGAGAGACAAAAGGAGGAAGTGAGGGAAACTGACAGGAGAAGAAGGAGAAAAGAAAAGAAAGGGGAATAAGAAGAAGAAGAAGAGAAGGAGGAGGAGGAGGGGGGGCGCCCGGCCGGGCCGGGAGCGGCAGCGGCCGGCCACCGGCCGCGTGGCCGGAGGCAGGTGAAGCCCGGTGGCGCGCCGGCCACCGGGACCCGCCGGCATCAAGGCCGACGGCGGTCTGTTGCAAGGAAAGAGAGAGAGAGAGTGTGGAAGAGAGGGAGATTAGAGGGGTTTAGAGAGAGAGGGAGTTTGGAGAGAGAGAGTGAGAGAAAATTAGAGAGAGAATTAGGGGAGAGAGAAAGGATTAGAGAGTTTAATAGGGGGAGAGAGGCGGTGGGAGTCAAAGGCGGTGGGAGAATTTTCCAGAGAAAGGGAGAAGAGAAAGGAAAAGAAGGGAAAAGAAAAGATTAAAAACAAATAATATTTTAATATCATTATATTGGCCTAAAATTCGACCAGCTCCGAATGGTGCCCAAAAATTACAAAAAATAGAAAATATTATCTTGAGACGTAATATGAAAGCGGTTTGTCAAAACTCAATTCAGTTTGCAAATTAAAAATCCCGGAAGCTGTCGTCGGTACCAGGCGACACCGGTTTGGCCTGATTTTTCATAAATTCTGAAAAATCCTCAAAATACCCGAACATAGATACTATGATTCTAAGATACATGATGAAAGCGGATTCTCAAAATTCTACTCCGTTTGTGAAATAAAAATCGTAAAACCTATTATCGGTATCGGTCGACACCGACTACGGAGATTTTCCAAGATAATCCAGAAAATTTCCAGAAATTCCTGAAAAATCTAAAATATTAGAAAATAATTTTTAAAACTAAAATCAACTCAATCGGACTACCATGGAGGTCAAATCAATTTTATACGTCGTATCGCGTACCGATACGGTGATACGTACACCGGGAAGCAGGGGGTTACACCATCACCTGCGTGAGCTCCTCCCCCATGGGTAACACGCTCTCTCTGTTAATTATTGTGTTGAAGTGAATGGGTGTGTGTATTAATTCATGTGGGTTTATATTCATGTGTGAGATGGCATCTTCCACCTCTCCGTGGATCGTCGTCGGCGAGCGCGAACGTACTCGCGCCCTTTACGGCGAGAACCTCTATCCTCGACCTCCTCCGTGACCCCCGTCGCCTCCGCCAGAGCCTCTATCGCCGCACCGCAAGTCACCCAATGTGTGAGTCTTCCCTGTCTCTTTTCCTTCTCTTTTTAATTTTGCATGCTTTTAATAATTATATATATTACACACACACACACGTATTTAAATGTAAGTGCATTAATATGTGTAGGGGTAAACATGTAATAATGTGAAAGTGTGTTTAATTGTTTATGGATGTGTGCGTAAGTGTGGTTGTGGTATGCATGCATGTGTGTGTGTACTTATATTGGTATGTATTAGTATTTGGGTGTTTGCATGTGTATATATATGTGCATGTATATATATTAGTACATGTATGTGTGTGCATGTGGGGGTATGTATATAGTGTGTACATATGTATTTGCATATCATCGTGCGTGTTTGGTTGCATGGTACAGCGTTTCGGATTCATTTGGTGAGATCCGGACCCATTACAGGAGATTCGGATTGATGTTCGTTATGGACCCGATACAGTGGCGATTCGAAGACTGATCATAGGATGATCCAAAAATTTGTACCAGTTCGTGCAGTGAAGACCAGATAGCGATTCGGTTCCAAAACTGTGTCATTTCATATGAGTCTTTGTTCTTGTGTATTTACCGTTGTCGGTATGCATTTACATGTTATTCTTATCATCTCATGTGACTTTCTATTTTATTTTGTCAGTTTGATTATTTGTATCACTTCATGAGACATATGTGATTGTTCACCTTATGTATCTAGTTGATATGAGCACTTATTGACGTCATTTCATGTGATGGTTGGTTGCCTCTACGGGTACAGAACTAGTTGTGTTTTATCCTAAACTGTTACTCAATTTAATCTATTGATTTACTGGACTAGCTCGTGTTTGAGATCAGATAGCATATTGATCTATTTTTATGTTGGACTATCAGACATGGATTTTTATACCTCATTAGAGTTTAGAGGTATCACAGCCAATTGGTTAGAGGTAATCTTGATGTTAATATGTATATGGACCTTGTATTTTGATGTTGAGACCTTGTTTTTTGATATTGAGACATTAGACCTATACCACATCATGTGTAGACGATTATCATTTTCGGATTTAGATCTAGTTATGATAGCCTGCTTGTGGGATTGATCTGAGGTTGATTGATTCGTGATTGAGATTAGAGATTCATATTTTATGTGAAGTAATTATCAGACATAATGCTCCTTTAATTGGTGATTTTTCAGATAAGAATTTAATCTGAATATTGAGGATGGTTTAGTTATGATCTTACCTTATTAAGAGATTGGGTTCTTGATACTTTGATTGTTATGGGGACTTAGAGTTGATCTGAGATTTACATTCCTTTTATTAGATCTTGATCAGTATATAGATGAGATTAACTTTTGTTGGTCCCGAGATGATGCCAATTGTAGGATCTAGAATATACGTCAACACTCAAACAAAGATATTAGCGTTACAGAAATAAAGTACTTGCAATAAAAGGAAATTAAATCTCAGAAAGTAAAACAAATGCAAACACAAGAGATTTATCCTGGTTCGGTCCTCGTGACCTACATCCAGTCCCCAAGCCACCCGCTTGAGATTTTTCTTTATCCTTTGACTTTGTACACCCAAAATCAACACCTTGCACACTACTTGACAAATCCCCTTTACCAAATGTGTACAACTCTTCTTACAACCAAGAAGACCACAACACTTTGTACAAACTCTCTTCAACCTGAAGACCCTCTTGTACAATGCTCCTCTTTGAGTGATTACAATTGATCGTATAAGCCTTGAATCTGTATGTGATCGTGGACAAGGGCTATTATAGGTGGACTTTCAGAAATCTTCACAATAGAGTAGGAATTGGTGAAGAAATAGAAAGTGGAAACAAGTTTTCAGAAAATCAGAATTTTGAACAGAGTTTTTGGTCAGAAAACTTTTGATTTTAATTGGTATTTTTAGCCTAGGATAACATACCTATTTATAGCTGAAATCCATAGTCAGTTAGGGTAGTTATCAGGTTAATTTTGAATATATAAACGTTGGATAACGTTGGATAAAACACCAGAAAACAGAAACTGTCCAACAGTCAGAAACTGCCATTAGTCGACTTGAGATATGGTGTTAGTCGACTAAGGTAGGCAATTTAGACTAGATTAGTCGACTATCAAAGTGACCAAGTCGACTAGGTCAAGATAGAAACACATGACAAGTTTCTAGAAATTGAAACTAGTCGACCAGAACAATGTATAAGTCGACTACATCAGGTTATTAGTCGACTATAAAGTCTGTTAAGTCGACTAATAATGCATATAGATCAAAAACAGAGAGTTGGTATCTTTGCAAGACAAAGGTTAATCGACTAGGGAAAATGTCAAGTCGACTATACCATGTATAAGTCAACTACTAAGAGGTTTAAGTCGACTAATATGGCTATGATGTGTGTGTGTGTGTGCGCTCAAGGCCTTTAACAAACTATTAAACATTACAATACACATCCATAGCTACTCTCTTTGGGAAGTCTTGAGCATGTAGAACTCTTGAATAGGCTTGTAAGATAGAGCTCCATTGATATGTCTTCACAAATGTATCATCAAAAGCAAGTTCCAACATTCTCCCACTTTTTGATGATGACACTTTGTGTGCATGAATACTCCCCCCTGCAGAAAATATGTTATATGTTCTCCCCCTGTAGAAAATATGTTCTCCCCCTACAGAAAAGAGGTTATAATATATATAGAAAAATATGTATTCTCCCCCTGTAAAAAATATGTCATAACATACATATATATATATATATATATATATATATATATATATATATATATATATATATATATATATATATATATATATATATGATAAATGTTCTGAAATAATTTTTTTTTAATCAAACTTCTTATATGGTACCTAAAAGATAGACATTAGAATGGTACCAATTATTATAAGATCAAAGCATTAACCTTTAGGAGACCAAACCCAATTTGAATTTGATTTTCATCTGTTAGTATACACATAATTGCATGAATTACATATATTATGTATGTTGATGCAATATAAGTATTTTATCAACAATGCTTAAGTTTTTAGGAATCCATATGAACTTGTTCTTAATTCTTTTTGAAATAATATCAGTATTTCTTTTCATAAAAGAATTATATGGATTACTAACATATGTAGATTTTCTAAAAATTTAAGACCATAATGATTATGTGACATCTTTTGATATAATAACTAATCATTTAACTTTTCTTTTCCTTGATTAAATTTAGTCACATTTTTCAAAATATCTTCATACTTCATTTTGAAAATTGATATGTCTTTATCTAAATCAGAAATTCTTTCATTTAAAAACATAATTTCTCTTTTCAATAAAACATTATTTTGTAATAAATTCTCATTATCTTTTTTTAATGATGATATCACTTTTTCAAAATCACCTTTTTGAGAATTTATAGAAGAAATTTGAGAAGCATAACTGTTTTTCATTTATTTGCAAAGGGGAAAACTTACAATAAAAAAGGTTGAGGAGCTAAATTACAAGTATTCTAAAAGATTATAAGTAGATCTCCTCAGAGATTCTGGAGAAGTGTGCCGATAGGAGTCTGGTCAGCGCGCGACCACTTTGTCCCTTTGACGATGCGAGCGATGAGATTCCCTTCTCGCCTGGTTCGGGGAATCAGAAAACAGAAGGTTGGTAGAACCCTCTTGCTACTTCTCAAAACCGCCTTCAATTAGGAATTCCTTCTCGCCTGCTTCTGGAGATTCCTTGAGAAGAAGGTATTAGGGTATCAGCACCCTGATTAGAGAAGTGATTCTCTAAAAGGTCTCTGAATTCAAGAACGCACGGTGCGTCGTGAAGAAGTCTCTGCTTGTGGAGTCTTCGTGTGCGCGCCTCGTCCTCTCTTGCGCCTGTGCGTGATCTCTACTTCTGGAGCTCTCTTTTTTCTTGTGCCCCTGGTGGGCTATTTATAGGGAGAGCAAGGGTATAATCGTCCCTTGAAAATATGGAAACAGATTGAATCAAATCTGTTTAAATCTGGAAAGTAGCCTTACTGCGAGGTTAGGATTAGCTTCTGCGAAGCTAGAAATGGCAGGTCGGTTGATCCTCTTGATCTGTTTTGATTCTTTCCATATCGTTGGAGGATTTTCCCTATCTTCTTACTTGTTTTAGAAGAGTCAAGAGATTGTGGCAATCAACTGCCAAATTTGATCTCAGATTTGATCTTGATTGGATTTGATTTTAATCCTGATTAGATCTGATCTCATCCGGAGATTTGATTGGTCAAAGGTTGACCATAGCAGACCAGCAGCGGCGCTACCCGCTTTGAACTCACAGCGGAGCTGGAGGCAGTATCTGGCGAAGTCAGAAGAAGGCTTCTTCGGCGGAGCTAGATGTCATCTGTTGCGAAGCTACCACATACCCTTTCTGCGCAGTTGCATGTGGCTTCAGGCGAAGTTGGATGATCTTAGCCTCTCAGGCGAGGCTATCCCTTTGGGCTCATGTAATGCTAAATGCTAGCATCTTAGACCTGCTGAGGTCTGTTCAGAGACAATCCGGCTCACTGTCTGCTTGCTGGATCAGTGGAGTCCAGGTTGCTTCCTTGTCCCTCGGAGATGGGTGAAAACTGGTCGTCAGCTTGTCCGTCACTTGTCTTTTGTAAATGTCAACAAGTTTAGACATTGTTCAGGCCAGTAAGAATCTTGTCTTTTTTAAGTGTCAACAATAACAAGAATTTTTTTTTTGAAAAGTTTTCATTTTCCTTTGTCAAAACTTTATTCTTTATCTTTTCATTCTTAAGATCATTGTATAATTCTTGAAATGCATATAAGAGTTCAAAAAATTGTACCTCATCTTCTTCTAGAGCCATGTAACAGATGTTGGCATGTTCAGTGGTTTCTTCTTCATCAGAGGAAGAGGAATCACTATTTTCCCATGATGCTTGGTAGTCTTTCTTCTTTCAGAACTTTTTTGCTCTTGAATTTACCATTATTTTGAGCAATGGGCAATCCTTCTTCATATGGCCTGTTTTATTACAATTAAAACATTTAACTTACCTTGCTTCAAGAACTTTCTGAACTTTCTTGAAAGCATTGCCATCTCCTCTTCATCGTTATCTGAATTGTCCGTGTCGGAGGATGCATGGAAGCAAATTCTTTCTTCTTTGAGAGAGATTGTTGTTCATCCTTCTTTCTATCTTCGAGTTGCATTTCATATGTCATTAGATTACCAATGAGGTTTTCTAATGACATTGTTGAGAGATCATTCGCTTCTTCGATTGTAGTTGTCTTCTTCTCCCAATCTGATGTGAGTGCACGAAGGATCTTGCGAACTTTTTCGACTTGAGTGTATTCCTTTCCAAGGGATGCTAAAGAATTTGTTATGTCGGTGAACTTTGTAACAATTTCTGAGATGGTTTCATTCTCCTTCATTTTGAAAGTTAAAACCTGTGGACAAGAATAGAAATTTTAGATTCCTTACCTTTATTTGTGCCTTCATGTGTTACGTGTAGAGTGTGCCATATTTGATTTGCAGAAGTGGCTGTTGACACACGGTTGAATTCTTCTTTGGTTAAGGCACAGAATAAAGCATTCATCGCTTTGGCATCAAGGTTCGCATTCTTCTTTTGATCATCACTCCAAGTGGTGTAGTTAGTACTCGGTTTGGTGTACGCTGCTTCTACTATATTTCATAGTTCGTAGTTGATCGATTGCAAGTAGATCTTCATTCTACACTTTCAATAGTTGTAGTTGGATCCGTCAAATAGCGTTGGACGTTGTGTAGAATGTCCTTCTTTGAATTGTGACGAAGGGAACTCTGTTGCCATCCTTGTATGTTGTTGACTGGGTATGCAGGGCTTGTATGCCGGGCCGGGCTCTGATACCAATTGTTGGTCCCGAGATGATGCCAATTATAGGATCTAGAATATACGTCAACACTCAAACAAAGATATTAACGTTACAGAAATAAAGTACTTGCAATAAAAGGAAATTAAATATCAGAAAGTAAAACAAACGTAAACACAAGAGATTTATCCTTGTTCGGTCCTCGTGACCTACATCCAGTCCCCACGCCACCCGCTTGAGATTTTTCTTTATCCTTTGATTTTGTACACCCAAAATCAACACCTTGCACACCACTTGACAAATCCTCTTTTCCAAATGTGTACAACTCTTCTTACAACCAAGAAGACCACAATACCTTGTACAAACTCTCTTCATCCCGAAGACGCTCTTGTACAATGCTCCTCTTTGAGTGATTACAATTGATCCTATAAGCCTTGAATCTGTATGTGATCGTGGACAAGGGCTATTATAGGTGGACTTTCAGAAATCTTCACAATAGAGTAGGAATTGGTGAAGAAACAGAAAGTAGAAATAAGTTTTCAGAAAATCACAATTTTGAACAGAGTTTTTGGTCAGAAAATTTTGATTTTAATTGGTGTTTTTTGCCTAGGATAACATACCTATTTATAACTGAAATCCATAGTCAGCTAGGGTGGTTATCAGGTCAATTTTGAATATATAAACGTTGGATAACGTTGGATAAAACATCAGAAAACATAAACTGTCCAACAGTCAGAAACTGCCATTAGTCGACTTGAGATATGGGGTTAGTCGACTAGGGTAGGCAATTTAGACTAGATTAGTCGACTATCAAAGTGACCAAGTCGACTAGGTCAAGATAGATCACAGGACAAGTTTCTGAAAACTGAAACTAGTCGACCAGAACAATGTATAAGTCGACTACTTCAGGTTATTAGTCGACTATAAATTCTATTAAGTCGACTAATAATGCATATAGATAAAAAAACAGAGAGTTGGTATCTTTGCAGCACAAAGGTTAGTCGACTAGGGAAAATGTCAAGTCGACTATACCATGCACAAGTCGACTACTAAGAGGTATAAGTCGACTAATATGGCTATGTTGTGTGTGTGTGTGTTCAAGGCCTTTAACAAACTATTAAACATTATAATACACATCCATAGCTACTCTCTTTGGGAATTCTTGAGCATGTAGAACTCTTGAATATGCTTGAAAGATAGAGCTCCATTGATATGTCTTCACAAATGTATCATCAAAAGTAAGTTCCAACAACTTTGTTAGATTATCATCAGGTATTGTGTGTATATTTTACCTCTGATATTGATGTGTAACATGATCTTAGTTTTGGATTATTGAAACAAGGACTTTCAGATTTACCCTGATTATATTGATTGAGTACTGATGATCTTATCGATGTTGGATGTTAGATGTAGAGATGATCGAGATGTCATATTGATCGAGGATGTTGCATTTCTTAATCATGATCTTGATTACTATTGGATAATGGTTTTCGAGGTGTTTCATTCTTTATTTGTGATCTCGATATTTATTATTTTAGTCGATCTCGAGGATATCAGTAGACTGCTATTCGTAATGGATTCCTAGTTATTGTTGTTATCTAGTTATAGAGATAGAATTATTGTGAGAGTAGTTTCATTGATTTCAGTGATAATATATATTCAGAGTTTGATAACAGTTATTATTTGATCTCAGTTATTGGTGATTAGAGGATTAGAATAGATTGGTAGCGATGAGAGGACTGATTACTGATTCACTGAGATGGTGATTACTGTATCGGATACTTGAACTTTGATTCAATATTTGATGTTCACAGTGATTGTTATTGAGACTATGAGTTGATGGATCAGTTACTGATATCTCTTTAGTACAGATGGATGAGATTTTGATCAGTTCTACTTGAGACTGTTTATTGAGCAGTATCAGGACTGTTACTAGTATTATTCATGTTATTGAAAGTTACAAGGAAAGTATTGTTTGACCGTAACACCTATACAGTCCTATTATTCATCGTATACACATTTACTGTTATCGTTCATTGTTACTTATATTGTTCACCGTGTGTACGATTACTGTTGACTGTTACACTGTACCGTTACTGTCACCGTATCGTCCCAGCATTATAAGTAACATAGATATTGATTGTCATGACTGAATTAAATAATAATATAAATGGACAACTTACACTGCTAGTGGAAAAATTGATAGAGACAACGTCTGTATTTTGGGTGGACCTAGGATGCAGGTTGCGCAGCCGACTTGCGGTTCCACTGCAGGGTTTTGGAGATGACTGACATCCAATCTGTTTATTGTTCCACAGTGTTACTGTGAGTATTGTTCCATAATGTTACTATAAGTATTGCTACTGACTACCTGGCGGTAGGGCCTGGTTCAGCGCCAGGCATCAGTGCCGTGGTCCCAAGTATGTACGGGATTCACCTAAAGCATAGACAATGTCTTCAACCTATCAGTTTCAATAATTTAGGACCCTGATTGACACGTGTAGTAGGCGTAGTATGGGACGCGTCTATTACAAGTGACAATTGGTGTTCGCTGACATAATTAATATTGATAAATTGTTATTATGTACTATAATAGATTGTACTCACCTGACTGAATATCATATAAGTTATGATAGACATATAATTGAACACATGACCAGATTGTATACCAGACTAGTGACATATACTAGGTTACATATTTTGACATCAGTTGACTGTTTAAGTTGTATTAGTCATCTTTTATCTACAGACTTATTCATGTTATTGTTATTCAGCTATCTTTTATTTTCAGTTTTAGACTTATTGTTATTTGTACACCCTGTTTATATGCACGAGCACTTCTCCTTTTCTTATGAACTCATTAGGTCGCTTCTGACGACTCTGAATTTGTACCTCCATATCTTGGACATTTTATTCTTTGACCAGGTTTCGATGAGACTGGACATGTTGCAACGAGCTAGAGTTTCTTTCTACCTATTCTGGTATAATTGTCTTCCTTTTTATTCCTGTTGGTTTTGTAGTTTTCCTCATTCTCTATACATTGCTATCAGTCATTGTTCCTTTTCTGTATTCATGTGATATAATGTGTGGGCATTCATATGTAGTATTGCAGTGATATTGATAGACTTTTTATAACTTGTTCAGGTTACTTAGGCTTAGGTACATGCGTGGGATATTTTCCTCGCGTATATATATCGTCAACTCTCGTCACAACTCCGTTTTCACGTATTTTGGGAAGTGGGGCATGACAGTACTGTTGGGGCATTTAAGTCTTTTTCACCGCTCAAAAGCATGCTCAACAATACTTCTGTGCTCGAAATGTTGACGCATGACCCTCAGTAGCACTTCTGCGCTTGACACATGGGAGCACGCCCTTTCTTTAAAAAAAAGTAGCTGAAGCGAATAAAATTTTGTTAGTGAGGTATTTTTCTAATTATTATTGACATAGGTTGCTGAAACAAAATCCCCCATAATAGGATGAGTGTATTGAGCCATTGTTATAGCAAATCCTTAACAAAAATTGATAAAAAATTATCAATTAAAAAAAATTCTAAATCAAACCAACTCATTGTGAAAAGAATAATCACAATTAAAAACTTTTCCCATGCTTTTTCTATTTTCTAAATGTTTTATTTTAACTGTTGCTCCAAAATTTTAATTTTATACAATTTTGTCAAAGAAGAAAAAAGAAGAAGAAAAGTTTCTTTCTTCAATTTTCTCCTTTAATCATGTTCTAACAGCAAAACCTATTAGATTTCAAGAGAAAAGTTTCAAAAGAAAAGTAAGTTTATGAAAATACACCTAGAGGGGAGGTGAATAGGCGTATGACTAATCTAATGACAAATGATGTTGAATTAAAAATTAATTGCAACACACTTAGTGTAACCAAAGAGTGTACCCGAATTCTCGGTGACGGGCTCTAGATTAACTCCTCTAGATTCCTCTAAATAAGAGTTGAGGTGCTATATGAAACTCTCTTGGTTCAATACAAGTATGGGTACACACAATCAATACCAAGTATATATGATATGAGCAATATTAATCAATGTAAGATATAAAAGAGAGAGAGTTTAGAGATAGTAGAACAATTGCAAACACTAAGATATGTTTCGAGGTTCGAGCCACTGCTCTACGTCCCCGCCTTCACACAGAAGGATTTCCACTAATACGTTCACAAAGGACTTCCCACATAGGGAACCTCCACTGAGGATTTAGGTAATACAACACAAGGAGAACACAACTCCCCTCTCCAACAAACAACCTCTACACAAGAGACAAGGCACAACACTATCACCTCACACAAGAGGGATAAGGCACTAAGCCAAACAATGATCACCTCTCCCTAGAGGGATAAGGCACTAAGCTACAATTCCAACAATCACCTCTACACTTAGAGGGATACCAACAAACCCAAAGCACAACCTCCATAATCATCTCTACACAAGAGGGATAACAACAAACACGAAGAAGTTTACAACTCTTGGTGATCTCAAAGATCACAAGCCAATTTTCTCACAAAAATAAGATCCTATAGATAGGATAGAGATGATAGCTCAAGTGTGAGAAAACAAAGAGTTTGAAAAACAAATCACAAAGAAAAACTCTTGAAAAAAACTCTAGATAGAAATATAAATGAAGATAAAAAATCAATTCCCAAAGACTCTCTTTTTCTTTGATTTTTCCAACCCTTTAAAACGAATAAAGATAAATCTTTTAGCCCAAAGACTCTTGAAACTTGTTGCTAAAACACTTGTAAAGATGAGAAAAATTGCTCTTGAAATTCTTAATGAAAACAGCCTAAGAGATGGGTATTTATAACCCTCTCAAAATACTAGCCGTTGCAATCTGGAAAAGCCCAGATTGCCCTTCCGGCCGACCGGCCGGTCGACCGGCCAACAGTCATATTTCTGACCGTTGTGCCTCCGGTCGACCGGGCCAAGCCTGCGGTCGACTGCTCGGTCGACCGGCCAGCACCCGAGAGTGGGGTGCTTTCAGTTGGTCGACCGCGCGGTCGACCGGCCGAGTAGGCTGGCCTTTGTGCACGTCTCGTGCACATTGGTCGACCGACCACTGGTAGGTCGACCGCCAGCTGATCTGGCTGGGATTTTTGGGTCTTAAATCTTAAACATTTTAACTCCAATAAAATCCCATAAAATCACATAAATTTCACAAAAATAAGTTCTTGTAATATCTTTGAATAAAAAATATGTGTGATTAAAATTCAACACATGTTACAAACAAATTGAATCATTTTTGTGATATTGAAATTTGGCCTTTAAATAAAAATTGTAGTTTTCAAAAACTAAACTTTGAAATGGAAATTCGATTTTTTCAAAACTTGTCAAAATACAAAAATAAGATATTTAAACTCATTTGAAGCAAGAGTGTATGGATAGAATCTAATACACATATAAGTGAAATACACCAGAGGGGGGGTGAATAGGTGTAATTGCTAATCTAATGATTCTTTTTAAAACTAAGTATGATGAATGATGCAACGATCTCTCAAAACAAGACTAAGAGCCGAACACCCCGTGAGAGGTTCTGAACTCCTTCCTCCCAATTCCCCTTGAATGGGTTAGAGGTGCGCAATGCAACCTTGTTGTATGAGATATGATCGATCAAGGCAAAGTATGATGGATGAATAGTGAGATGCACACAATATATCACAAGTATTACAAGCTTGAAGTAATAGCTCAAAGAAAGAAACAAGATCACAAGTAAGTAATTGAAAGCAATAAAGAGCAAGAGAAATTAAAAACAAGAATTGACACAAGGCAATCGCAAACACAAAATATTTGTTTCGAGGTTCGAGCCACCGCTCTACTCCCCGCCTTCACCTCCGTGAAGGGTTTCCACTATCCACCGAGGACGATTACAATGGCCTACCGAAGACCCGAGCACCGAGCTCCACAACTTACAAAACCTCTACCGAAGAGGTGTCTCCACAAGATGAAGAAGATCACAAGTCACCAAAGTGATCACAACTTGATCACTTAAACTCTTTTACAATGTCTCACTCTTTTACAATTTCCTTATAGAATGAGTAAAGGAATTTTGGCTCTATGGAGTGTAGTGAGAAAAACTCAGTTGTGAATTGATATTAGCTAACAATCACAACTGAAAACAAGCTCAAGAAAGTATTGGAAATGAAGAGCTTAAAACACTTTTCTTCTCTTTTGAAAAACTTAAAAACTTAAGGCTTTTTCTTGGTATTTAGTAAGAGAGTCTTCTCCTCTATTTATAGGGAGAGAAATGGGTTTAAAACATTTTATTTAGACCTTATTTGCTCTGAAAACAAACTGAAAAACCCTGTAAAAGTCTGCCAAAAAGCAGATCAAAAACAGATTTCAAAATTGCACAAAAGAGGAAAGAGCCGTTGGGCAGCAGCAGGCTTGGCGGTCGACCGGTCGGGTCGACCGCCACAAAAGACAGCACAGCTCTCTTCTTGCGGTCGACCGGACCGGTCGACCCAGAAAAACCGAGAGCAAGTGCATTCAGTCGGTCGACCCGGGCAGTCGACCGACAGACGTGCACAAACGTGCATGTCCTGGCACTGGCGCCGGTCGACCGGGCCGGTCGGCCGGTCAGCCTGAAACAGGAAAAATCAGCAGAATTTGAACTTGAAAAATTTTGTGAAATAGTTTTGGGTTTAAAAACAAACTTAAGTAGCATGCTAGTAGGAGTATATATACATGATCTAAACATGATATCCATTTTGTAAAACTTAGGGTCATGTAAATATACACTAGGCATGAAACCAAATTTAAATATGAAAACTTAAATACAAGACACAAATTTTAACAAAACCAAATTTTGTGTGTGTGTATCCTAGAGCCAATATCCAAAACTCAAACTTTAACATTCTAATTCTTACATTGATTCTAAAGACTTCAAGTGCTTCAAGGAGGGCTTTTCACCATATGATCTTCAAAGCTTGATTCTTGAGCCCAATTTGAGTTGACTTGAGTCCAAAACACTTGCTTTTAGGGTGTAAACCTTTTAGTAGAGTTAGAACCCTGAAACACACTTAAACAATAAATAATAATAGTACAAATAACTAATATGTTTTGTAATCATCAAAACACATTAAACATGGGTGATTGTAATCTTGGGCCAACAATCTCCCCCTTTTGATGATGACAAAACATATAAGTTATTTAAACAAAAATAGAAGAAGAGTTTGGAAAACTCCCCTCAAATAATGCTATGTATAAAAATGACTATTGGAAACACAATACATAAAGCATTTAAAACACAATAGTTTTGTCAAAAACTTAAATATCAAAAACTTAAATAAACAAACTTCCTTTTTCTCCATAAAATAAAACTCAAATAATATCAAACTTAAACTTATTCTCCCCCTTTTTGTCATACATCAAAAGGGTTAAAACAAAACAATTGAAAATTTTATTTTTAAGAATCCATAATGCAAACATTCAACTCACCACAAATAAACGAAAATCTAGCATAGTCTAATGGTTTAGTAAAAATATCGGCAAGTTGAAAATCGGTAGAAACATAGTCAATATCAATATCACCTTTCTCATAATGATCTCTAAGAAAGTGATACCTAATGTCAATGTGTTTGGTTTTACTATGTTGATTTGCATTCTTTGTCATGTGAATAGTACTAGTATTATCACAAAATATTTTAACATGATCAAAGTGTAAATCATAGTCGAGGAGAGTATGTTTCATCCAAAGAACTTGTGCACAACAAGCTCCGGCTGCAACATACTCCGCCTCGGCGGTTGAAAGGGCTACCGAATTTTGCTTTTTGGAAGACCAAGATACAAGACAATTACCTAGGAATTGACATGTTCCACTTGTGCTCTTCCTATCTACCCTACAACCCGCATAGTCGGCATCCGAAAAACTAGTCATAGAAAATTGGCCGGTTTTCGGATACCACAAACCCATTTCAATGGTGCCCTTAAGGTATCTAATTATGCGTTTAACCGCAATTATGTGAGACTCTTTAGGACAAGATTGAAAACGTGCACAAAGACAAACGGAAAACATGATATCCGGCCTACTAGCCGTCAAATAAAGCAAGCTACCTATCATGCTACGATATAATTTAATGTCTACACTTTTACCTTGTTCATCCTTGTCAAGCTTTATAGTTGTTGCCATGGGAGTTTTGCTTACTTTAGATCCTTCAAGCCCGAACCTCTTGATTAGTTCCTTTGTGTACTTGGCTTGATTGATGAAGATCTCATCCTTCTTTTGCTTGATTTGGAGTCCAAGGAAATAGTTGAGCTTCCCCATCATAGACATTTCGAATTCATCCTTCATGCATGACTCAAAAGCTTGGCAAAGAGATTCATTAGTAGAACCAAAAATAATATCATCTACATAAATTTGTACAATAAGTATATCCTTTTCTACATGTTTTATAAACAAGGTTGTATCAATTTTACCTTTCTTAAAACCATTTGAAATCAAAAATGAAGAAAGTCTTTCATACCAAGCCCTAGGGGCTTGTTTTAAATCATAAAGAGCTTTATCTAATTTAAAAACAAAATCCGGATGTGTAGGATCAACAAACCGGGGGATTGTTCAACATACACCTCCTCATCAATAAAACCATTTAGAAAAGCACTTTTAACATCCATTTGAAACAATTTAAAATCTTTATATGAGGCAAATGCTAGTGTCATCCGTATGGCTTCAAGCCGTGCTACGGGTGCAAAGGTTTCTTCAAAATCGATTCCTTCGATTTGAGTGTAACCTTGGGCAACTAACCTAGCTTTATTCCTAACAACGTTACCCGATTCATCCAACTTGTTTTTAAAGATCCACTTAGTACCAATTGTTGGTCTATCGTGGGGCCTAGGAACAAGGTGCCAAACTTGGTTGCGCTCAAATTGATTGAGTTCCTCTTGCATAGCTAGCAACCAATATGAATCGGCCTCGGCTTCGAGGACGTTTTTGGGTTCAACATGAGAAATGAATGCATAATGTCCACAATAGTCATGAAGTTTAGAGCGAGTGGTTACCCCTTTAGATACTTCACCTATGACGAGGTCCTTGGGATGATGAGGATTGTATCTCCAACCCTTTGAAAGTTGTTGAGTAGGCTCCACGTCAATTGATTGAATTTCATGTCCTTGAGCCTCTTCTACTTTACCTTCACTTCCTTCATCATCCTTTGGCTTGTCTCCCATAGTAGGTGTATCCTCTAAGGTCACTTTCTCCAAACCTTCATCCAATGCATCTATTTCTACAATATTCTTAACAAACAAGTTAGATTCTTCAAACTTAACATGTATAGATTCCTCAATAGTCAAAGATGATCTATTGAAGATTCTATAAGCCTTGCTAGTGCTAGAATAACCAACAAAAATAGCCTCATAAGATCTAGCATCAAATTTTCCTAAATTATCTTTTGTATTTAAAAAAACATTTGCATCCAAAAACCTTGAAATATGAAACATTTGGTTTTCTAGAAAAGTACATTTCAAAAGAAGTTTTTGAAGTATTTTTACACAAGAAAACACGATTTGATATATAGCATGATGTATTAACGGCCTCGGCCCACAAATAATGTGGTAGACCATATTCACTTAGCATTGTCCTAGCCATCTCTTGTAAAGTTCGATTTTTCCGTTCAACTACTCCATTTTGTTGTGGAGTTCTAGGACAAGAAAGTTCATGCTTAATTCCATGTTCTTCACAAAAGTGGTAAAGGTAGGTTAATGAACTCACCTCCTCTATCACTTCTTATTCTTAAAATTGAAGTATCTTTTCCTTTTCAACTCTTTTCTTAAAGGCTTGAAAATGTGAAAAGGCTTGATTTTGTGTTCAAGAAAGAAAACCCAAGTAAATCGTGAAAAGTCATCAACCAAAACAAATGCAAATCTATTCCACTTAGACTTTTGGTTTGTGTAGGGCCAAATAGATCCATATGGATTAACTCCAAAGGACGTGATGTCATGATATCCTTAATTGACTTGAAAGAAGACTTAGTTTGTTTCCCAAATTGACATGCGTCACAAACTCGGTCCTTTTCAAAATTCAAACAAGGAATACCTTTCACCATTTCCTTTGTGTTTAACCTAGAAATATGGTCAAAAGAAATATGGCCTAATCTTCTATGCCACAACCAAGAGTCATCATCGAGGGCTTTTAAACAAGTAATATTACAAGTCATATTAGACATATCTATCATATAAACATTACTTTCACGAAAACCGGAAAACACACAAGTATTAGAAATTCTATCAATTACTTTACAAACTACATTATCAAAAACAACATCAAAACCTTTATCACAAAGTTGACTAACACTCAAGAGGTTATGCTTGAGGCCATCAACTAAAACTACATTCTCAATTAAAGGGGATGTGCCGAGTTTTACATTACCAATACCGATGATTTTACCCTTGGCATCATCTCCGAAGGTGACGGTGCCACCTTCATGGTATCTTGATAGGGTTGCAAAGTTGTTGATATCCCAAGTCATGTGCCTTGAGCAACCACTATCAAGATACCACAATCCTCTACGTCATTGGGCTTTGGAAGGTACCTATATCATTTAACAAAATTGTTGACTTGGTACCCAACTTTCTTGGGTCCTTGAAAGTTAGTGTTTCGAACCCAAACATTTTGAAAAGATGTACTTAGTCTATCATAGCAAAAATTGGCTAAGTGTCCTTTCCGCCCACAATGTGAACATGAGAACACTCTTTCATACATGAATGCATGATGTGTGTGTGAAGTGTGAGCATGCTTTGGGGGTTTGCCACGATGTAAAGGTTGTGTGGTATGAACATGAGCATGAGCATAGTGAACATTTTTCTTAGGGGCTTGTTTCTTAGGAAACATGGCCTCTAGCTTCTTCTTATCAAAGTCACAATTTTTTAGAACAATTCCCAATGAGTCTATTCTTTCTTTAAGCATAGTAATCTCATTAGAATCAATTTGTGGGGACTTGCCTTTACAAGAAATCTTATACTTGTCAAAATCTTTTGGGTGGAAGCAAGAGTGGAAAGTAATTCATCTTTTTCTTTAGAAATAGTAAAGACTTGATGATTAAGAGATTCATTTTCCTTTTTCATTTTTAGATACTTTTTCTTAAGAGAGTCATAGTTATGTGATAGTTCTACAAATGCTTCTCCTAATTCATCCATGGAAAGTTCATCATCAAGAGAAGTGGAAAGGGTTACCTTGCTTGTGCTTTCATTTGCCATGAAGCACATGTTGGCGGTATCAATCTCCTCCTCGGATTCGCTCTCGGATCCCATGTAGCTTTCATTGCCTTCTTCTTGTAAGGCTTCTTTGAGATGGAGGGCTTCACTTTATCCGGACACTCCGCTACAATGTGTCCCGGTCTTTGGCAATTGAAACAAACGATCTTTCTTTCTTCTTTGCCTCCTTGCCATCTCCTTCTTCCTTGAAATTTAGCCTTATTGTACATCCTCCGGACGTTCTTCACAAGAAGTGAGAGCTCTTCATCATCTTCTTCTTCATTGTCTTCGTCGGAGTGAGTGGTTTGACTTTTGAAGGCTATAGTCTTCTTTTTGGAAGGAGCCATATCCTCCCTTGCTTTCCTCTCCATCTCATGGGTTTTGAGATTCCCAATGAGACCTATGAGCTCCATCTCCTCTTTGTCATTGAGTTCCTTCAAGGTAGTTGCCTTTACTTCCCATGAAGGAGGAAGAGCCCGGATGATCTTTCTCACCTTTTGATCATTGTCAATACCATCACCTAGAGAAGAAAGTCCATTAGTGATCTTTGTAAATTTTGTAACCATATCATCTATGGTTTCATGTTCTTGCATGCTAAAGTTTTCATATTGGGACCGAAGAAGGTCTATCTTAGCCCTCTTCACTTGTGAAGTCCCTTCATGTGTAACTAACAAGTGTGACCAAATCTCAAATGCGGATTTGCAATGGATGACTCTAGCTATGTCATCATCATTGAGGGCTTGAAGGAGTGCATAGTGAGCCCTAGCATTGGCATCAAATTCTTTGGTCTCAATTTCGGACCAAGTAGATTCATCACCGGGGGGTGCACTAAAGGGTTTGGTCACGGCCTTTGCAACTCGGCTACCTAGAGATTGCAAGAAAACGGTCATCTTAACCTTCCATATGGGAAAGTTAAGTCCATCAAACTTAGGGGGTGTCTTGATACCATCGGCCATCTTTACTAAGTGAGAGTGTATGGAAAAATGAATGAAGTGATTAGCAAAATTAGGATCTCTCTAAGGTTGTTAAGCCAAATCCTAGAGTCCAAGCTCTGATACCAATTGAAAAACACCTAGAGGGGGGGTGAATAGGTGTAATTGCTAATCTAATGATTCTTTTTAAAACTAAGTATGATGAATGATGCAACGATCTCTCAAAACAAGACTAAGAGCCGAATACCCCGTGAGAGGTTCTGAACTCCTTCCTCCCAATTCCCCTTGAATGGGTTAGAGGTGCGCAATGCAACCTTGTTGTATGAGATATGATCGATCAAGGCAAAGTATGATGGATGAATAGTGAGATGCACACAATATATCACAAGTATTACAAGCTTGAAGTAATAGCTCAAAGAAAGAAACAAGATCAGAAGCAAGTAATTGAAAGCAATATAGAGTAAGAGAAATTAAAAACAAGAATTGACACAAGGCAATCGCAAACACAAAATATTTGTTTCGAGGTTCGAGCCACCGCTCTACTCCCCGCCTTCACCTCCGTGAAGGGTTTCCACTATCCACCGAGGACGATTACAATGGCCTACCGAAGACCCGAGCACCGAGCTCCACAACTTACAAAACCTCTACCGAAGAGGTGTCTCCACAAGATGAAGAAGATCACAAGTCACCAAAGTGATCACAACTTGATCACTTAAACTCTTTTACAATGTCTCACTCTTTTACAATTTTCTTATAGAATGAGTAAAGGAATTTTGGCTCTATGGAGTGTAGTGAGAAAAACTCAGTTGTGAATTGATATTAGCTAACAATCACAACTGAAAACTAGCTCAAGAAAGTATTGGAAATGAAGAGCTTAAAACACTTTTCTTCTCTTTGAAAAACTTGAAAAACTTAAGGCTTTTTCTTGGTATTTAGTAAGAGAGTCTTCTCCTCTATTTATAGGGAGAGAAATGGGTTTAAAACATTTTATTTAGACCTTATTTGCTCTGAAAACAAACTGAAAAACCCTGTAAAAGTCTACCAAAAAGCAGATCAAAAAACAGATTTCAGAATTGCACAAAAGAGGAAAGAGCCGTTGGGCAGCAGCAGGCTTGGCGGTCGACCGGGCCGGTCGACCGCCAGCTCAGCTGGGAAGGAGCCGTTGGCTCCGGTCGACCGGTCGGGTCGACCGCCACAAAAGACAGCACAGCTCTGTTCTTGACCCAGAAAAACCGAGAGCAAGTGCATTCAGTCGGTCGACCCGGGCGGTCGACCGACAGACGTGCACAAACGTGCACGTCCTGGCACTGGCGCCGGCCGACCGGGCCGTCGGCCTGTCAGCCTGAAACAGGAAAAATCAGCAGAATTTGAACTTGGAAAATTTTGTGAAATAGTTTTGGGTTTTAAAAATAAACTTAAGTAGCATGCTAGTAGGAGTATATATACATGATCTAAACATGATATCCATTTTGTAAAACTTAGGGTCATGTAAATATACACTAGGCATGAAACCAAATTTAAATATGAAAACTTAAATACAAGAGACAAATTTTAACAAAACCAAATTTTGTGTGTGTGTATCCTAGAGCCAATATCCAAAACTCAAACTTTAACATTCTAATTCATACATTGATTCTAAAGACTTCAAGTGCTTCAAGGAGGGCTTTCACCATATGATCTTCAAAGCTTGATTCTTGAGCCCAATTTGAGTTGACTTGAGTTCAAAACACTTGCTTTTAGGGTGTAAACCTTTTAGTAGAGTTAGAACCCTGAAACACACTTAAACAATAAATAATATTAGTACAAATAACTAATATGTTTTGTAATCATCAAAACACATTAAACATGGGTGATTGTAACCTTGGGCCAACAATAAGATATATATATCTATGTTTTTGACTTGAAATTCAAAAACCGGTTAAACCGTAAACCAAACTTTAAACTTGTGTGTGTATGTAAACATGAGCATATCAATACTATCTACCTTTATACAAGATCTAAATACAAACTAAACACAAACCAAAGTCTTCTTGTCTCCAAGCTGACTCAATCCAAACGTGATCCAACGAGCTTGACTCCAACCGAGTGCTAGATACGATCTTGATGCGCGAGCTTTTGAATCAATACGTGTAAGCTCCAAAACTCTTTTGCTGAAGCTAAACACCTACTAATATCTTGGTCAGTAACTGAAACGATATAAACACAAGATTATTAGTAAACTATAACTACATGAGTTAATTATCATCAAAACTAGAGTGAATGGCCTCTGGGCCAACAGTTTACACTTTCTCATGTTCTACTTTTTAGTTACTCTTTTTTTCTCTTTAAACCTATTATATTTCAAATTCTTAGATAGTTTCTCCTCCAAGATGCTCTTCACATCCAAAGAAGAATAAATAAGAAGTTAAAATTAGAAAATTAGAAAAGAAGTCAGATGCAAGTATAAGAAAAAATGCAAAAGAAAAGTAAGTTACATTCTAGCTCTTTTTCTTTTTCTTTTTTTACTTTTCTAGATGTAGTTTATTTGATAATCAATATGCATGTTAACCTCAATTAAAGGATTTCATTATTATAGAAAATTCTCATTTTTGATGAAACAAATCTCAATTAAAAAGGATCTTAAATCAAATCAACTCGTGATTGAGCATAGAAGAATTTCAATTAAAAACTTCTCTCATGTTTCTTCTATGCTCTCAATATTTTTCTCAACCGCTAATTCAAAATTTTAATTATCTTCAATTAATCAAAGCGAAAAAAAAAGAAAGTTTATTTTCTTCAATTTTCTACTCTAATCGTGTTCTAATTTTGAAGCCTATTATATTTTATATTCTCAGATAGTTTCTCCTTTATATATTCCTCCAAGGTTATGCTCTCTTCTCATCCAAAGAAGGAGTAATAAAAAGTTAAATTTGCCAAAAAAAAAAAAAAAAGATAGATGCAAGTAGATGAAGAAAAGATACAAAAGAAAAATAAGTTTATAATTTTCGTTACATTCTTTTTTTTTAACTCTTTTTCCTTTTAGATGTAGTTTATTTGATAATAAGTATATATGTTTTTGCACCATTTTTTTTTATAGAATTTGATTTATTCGCACTCAGATAAATTTTTTTTATTATTATGGATTTGATAACATTTTTATGAAATTTTTTTAATTATTTCAAATTTCATTAGCCACTAATCAACTATTGGTTCATGTTGGGAAGACATGGAGTTATAAAGGAAGTTCAAGACAAAAAGAAAAGTCTCAAGACAGAGGAAAATTTGCATTTTTCTCATATTTAGCTTTTTTTATTTACTTTTTTCTTCAATCTATTGTACTTTTATTTGATAATGATTATGTGTTTGCTGGAATCCTTTATGAAATTTGCTAGACTTTCACTTAGATAATTTTATTTGATGACTATGAAGTAATAAAAAAATTGAAAAGAAAAATCTCAGATAAAAAATTCCAAATTCACATGCACATAGCATTTTACTAGTTGAAATAAAAATATAGATCTCCATCTGGTTTACTCAAATTAGAGAAAAATACTTCATGTCCATGACACATGCACTTTTTTTTTGTCAACACAAGTTGTAACCGGGATTTAAACCTGAGACTCCTCACAGCCCATTCTCACTATTTTACCAGTGCACTTTTCTATATCGTCAAAATGATGCTCAAAAACAATGCATAGCATCCCAAGAATAAAATTTCATTTACCACAAAAAAACCAAGATCTCAACATGAATAATACCATCTAGAAACTAGAAATTTCACTAATAATCAGTCCACATAATTCCTTTACAAGAGTACAAAGAATTGAGTATATAAAATTTCTTTATTTATACAAGAGTTCTTAGTTCTTACATATGCCAGTTGGTACAAATTATACTCTTCAGTGATTTTAAGAGTAATTGCAACATTACATTATTGCATGATAAAGTTTCTATTATTAGTTACATCTTAGTCAGCTAAAGGCTAGTCACTTAGCTCAACTTGTAAATCTCATAAACAATTAACTCCATATGAAATCAACTAACTCTTGTATATGTTATAAGGTTATCATCTTTATTTACCAACACACAACCTTCTCATGGATGGAAAGTTTGTTCCTCTTTAATGAGCTCAAATACCCATAACTCCCTAGTGCATCCAAATAATTTTCTTGCTTATGCACAAGGCTCTCCAATAATCGTTAAGGCATGTAACATTCCAACATTTAAACATAACTCTTTAATCAGTACATAAACACATAGCCATTAAATATGTGCTTATGACTTTCTAATAACGTATAATCACATAAGAAAACAAGCATCTGTTTCCCATGAGAGCGCAGAGTTCATAACTTTTAGCACATTCACAAGTTCATACGTTCAAAGAAAGAGGCTAATAGCCCACATTAGTTCATAAGTCCATACTCTCATAACTTTCTATTAACTCCTTTAAGTCTACATGTTGGTTCCTTTTCTAGTAGACGTGCAAAGCTCACAGTTTATTACTAGTTTCACAAAGATTTCAACTTGTTACTAAATACAAATCCTTCATGCATTTTTACTAAAGATACAAGATTCATTGCTTTCTAATATATGTAGGACCTCATATATTTTCAATGACCACACGAGGTTTATAGGTTCCTTGTAGTTATATGAGTTTATGTATTTCTAGTAAGCACCCAAAAACCATAACTTTCAATTCAATACACACTGGTTCATGTAAGTATAATAAACATACGAGTTCATAAATTTCTAAAACACGTCTCAAAAACTCGGTTTTGAGTTCTGACTAGCCTGTCGTATTTTTATGATGACTCTAAATACAGATATCTAATTGAAATGAAACCAGCCTTACTGAAAACTAGAGTTCATAAGATTTCTAACGGTAGGGTATATGACAATATTTACTTATATAAATTGTACTATCCGACTGATTTCCTCTCAATCATTTAGAATTTTGCTTGCATATTTCTATAGTAGAACTAAACATGCTGCATCTTTATCGAAAATTCCGAAAATGACATAAAGTTCATAACTTTTTAATGAGTATAATAAGTATATAACTTCTTAAAGAACATGCACTAAGATCATAACTTTCTAATGAGCTTATAAAGATTACAACTTTCTAATGAGCACACAAAAAAGATTGTAACTTTTCAAACAACACATCAAATTTATCTTTCTAATGAACACATAAGGTTATAATTTGCTAATATATAAACAAAGATTATAGTTTCTCATAAGCTTATAAATTTCATAGTTTTCTGTTAGATCCACATTTCACAAGTCATGAGATATGTCATACAGAAACACTAGGATAGAAAATTAGAATGGAACAACTAACCTAGGTTTGTACTTTTTTTTTCCTTGTTTTCATTCTCTTTCCGTGTGGTTAAAAACTAATTCTCACCAAGATAATGACACGTCTCCAATACCGAAAGCCTCCATCACTTCGCGTCCTCCCAGAGCCAGTCCAGATCACACCTAAGTCACCCCTTCGTCCGGAGGATACTATTGTCCTGGCAACTCTGATGCTTTAAGCCTTCCCGGAGCTCCCTTCATTCCAGAGACTTTAACTCCGCGCAAAGTAACTACGGCAACAAATCATCCCTGAGCTCCGCTGATTGTTACACAACGCTATCTGCTTCCACGTTCATAATGTGTCACGCTTCTCAGCATAAGCTGCTATAGACAATGGTAGATTTTTTTACTTGCAATCCCAACAAGATAGCACCATTAATCGCGACCGTTACAACAAGTCGACGTGTGCAAATCATGCAGTTACGAAGATCACGCCCGTACCATCCACCTCCATGCACACAGATCAGAAGTATAAGTAGACCCTCTCCTCTAGCAAGAGGGGGCCTTTTTGGGAGTCAATCCCAATCCTACGACACTAACGAGATTCCTGTAATTCTTATAACCTGAGAATTATAGTGAAGCTTCTCCTTCTTTCATGGTTTTTCTCGATTAAGAGTTTTCACGTAAAATCTTCTGTGTTTCTCTCTTTTCTGTGACGTGTATTATCTACATTTACACACACCCCACTTCTCAATCTCACTTGTGGTGAGGATCGACTATCCAATCCTTTGTGGCAGAAAATCACTGCCACACTTTCCATTCTTGTTCCCTCTTCTTCTTCTTCCCTTTTCTTTTCTTTCCTCTATGTTGGGAAAAAAATTTGTTGATGAAAGTGAGTATCAACACGAGGAAAATGAGGGATGGATGAGGGCTTGGGTTAAAAAAGAAACATTATATCTCACCTAATAAGTACATGACACCTCACCTGATAGGTGTCTTAAGCTCTCCATTGACACATAGCTTCTTTTGTGCCATTCTCTTAACATTGGCAAGCCACCTCATGCTTCCTTGGTTAATTAAGCATCAATCCTTGTTTAAGTATCCTTTACTACTAATTCATGTTATCATGTGCATTGTAATAAAAGAGAATTCATTATTCATGCACATATATAATTTACATAAATACACTTGCATAACTCTTAAATGTCCACATTTATTTAATTAAATAATTCATATATTTACATAATCTGTGTTCACACACACACATGTACTTAACCGTGTACATTCATAATTTACATTTACATACCAAAAAAACTAATTATTTAATATTTTCTCACGTAGAGTTCGCTATAGAGATAATTTTACACTCAATAATCAAGCCAACATTTGTTTAGCTAACCAAACATTCAATTAGGGCCTGTTTGTTTCGTTGCAAAACGTCGCAAGTCGTAAGTCGTAAAATGAGAATGGAAAAAGTGAACTATAGCAGAGAAAATATATTGTGTTTTACCGTGTTTGGTTGATAAAGTGAAGTGTAAATGGAAAAGTATATTGTGTTTTACGGTGTTTGGTTGATAAAGTGAAAATGTAAATGGTAAAGTATATTGTGTTTTACAGTATTTGGTTGGTAATGTAAAAGTGTAAGTGGAAAAGTTGACCACAAAATAACTGTAGCAGTGATTTAAATATTATACATGCTATTAAATTAAATCTACTATTGTAAATTAAATTGTATTAATAAATTTAAGATAAAAAATTAATAATCTTAATATTTTATTTATAACAATAATATTAATAAAATATTAGTATAACTAGTAAAATATTACTAAAATATTAACTAAATAAATAATATAAAATTTTAAGAAAATCTAAAGAACATTAATAAAATTTTAAGAATACTAATAAAATATAAATATTAAAAAATATTACAAAAATAATAAAATAGTTATAATATTATAATATTAAAATACTTGAAAATTATTATAATATAAATTTTATTATAATATTATTGTAATATTATAGAAATATAAAATTAACAAAGTAAAATGTAATTATAATTTAATAATAAATTATCATTATAGTATTATTATACTGAATTATTATTACAATATTAACATAATAAAATATTAATATAATAATAAAATATATTATGATAATAATAAAGTAATTTTTTATATAAAAAATAAATAATTAAATATATAGTAAAGTATAATATTGTTATATTAATAAAATATTAACTCTAAATAAAATAATAGAAAATGGAATAAGTATTAATAAAATAATAAAGTATTAAATAAAATATTAAATAAAAATATTAAATTAAAATAGTAAATATTAAATATTAAAAACAATAAAAAAATTAAAGATTAAAAATATAAAATAATTAAATAATTAAATAAGAAATTGAACACTATTTAAAATATTAAATATTTAATAATATTAATTATATATTGATTATCAAGTAACTGTTTTGAACTGTAAGTGTACTACAAGTGAGAGTTACATGACCACAAATTAACTGTAGCAACTGCAAGTGGGAAAATATGAGTGTAAAAGTGAGATTTACGTGACCACAAATTTAACTGTAGCAAGTGCAAGTGAGAAAAGAAGAGTTGCATTTTGCAACTTGTTTTTCAGCGAAACAAACAACGGAAAATGGAAAAGAAGTTTTACGACTTGCCTTTTGCGGCGTTTTGCGGCGAAACAAACACGCCCTTAGTCTCGTACATAATAATGTAGAATTTCCTGGTGTTACATGTGCCACCGTATAACTCATGTTTACTTGACACAAAGCCCATATACCCACATAATACGTGCACATGCATAATCTGAGCGTATACATACACTGACTTCTAAATATAATTCAACGACATGAAAAAATAATATTTTATTATGATAATTATATTCAAGTAGTCGTACAATTATGTATTAAGTTTTTGGGTATTACGATGCTTGCAACCGGCAGTTCCCAGCCCAAGCAAGAACTCAAAACAACACGCCTCTTTCACATGCTTCTGCATTGTAAAAAATCACAAACTAGAAATCATCTCATGAACCAATCAACAACCAAAAAGGTTAGAATAAACCGTCACATATTTGGCGTGATCTCTTTCGTAATAGAATTACAAACAAAATAAAGACGAAGATGAATGCAGTGTAGACGAGACTCAAAGCATCATCATCCAGACCTTAGAGAGAAGGGGCGTGGGGTGAGGGATAGAATTTGCACACAGAGAGAGAGAGAGAGAGCCCAATTGTAAGGGAGGGAAGTAAAGAAACAATGAAAAAGAGAATTTGTTAAAAAAAAGAGATACTGACGCGGACGGGAAGCGAAGAAGACAAACGACGCGAGTTAGATCTCGTTCTAGCACTGACGAACCCTTAAGAGATCTCCAGGTAAGAATAACTACTCGAATCCACAAGTAAAAAATGTTAGACTTATTATGTTTTAAAGTCTAATTTATTTTGGTCCTAATCAAGTCAATTGGATATTTGCACCCGCCCACTTAACCTATGCTGTTTGACCCAATAAAGAATTGATCAAACCTAAATGGTTTGGGTCTAGACACGTTTTCAATTACACTTAGCCATGAGTGTATTTAAATTAGAATGTGGGACTCATCACACGTGTGGAACTCGTGTTATAAATCAAGGGCCTAGATCTATGATGAGTTGAACTAGGGTTTCTTGATGTTATATATATCATGAGTAGGGTTCCCTCTCCACCAACAACAAGAATAATCATCTCTCTCTTAGAGGCCTCTCATCTCCTCTAAGGATAAAGAAGAGAACTTGGTGGCTGGAGAGAAGAATCCTCTCCCTCAACTCCGGCGCCTTTGAGATCGTGCAATATTCGGCATCCTCGCGATGGAATCAGGTATGCCTAAAACCCACCTTCCCTTTGATCATGATAAAGAGGCTTACAGTATATGTGTAGATCTTGTATGGAATAAATTTAGATCTAACAATTGGTATCAGAGCCACCTCTTTATCAGATTATAGGGATCTACAGAAATTATGATCTCGATCTATAAATATCATAAAAATATCTCCTTTAATTCAATAAATTTTTGTGTCTCATATTTTGGATCAAAAGATTAAAAGGAGTGATTTTTATTGAATTTAACATGTATATGTTTTTTATGAAAATTAATATGTGTGTTATTCTAGATTTAAAAAAAAAAAAACAATTACATGCATCCGCCAGCATGCAAGCACCGGCTGCATGGATGTGGCCTTGATTTTATTCATTCATTTATTTATTTGAATCAGGCTTATATTTTGGCATGCAGGCCTTATGTAAATGCATGGCAGCCTTAAGTTAAAAAAAAAAAAAAAAGCATTGCCTTCATGCAGCCAGCAAGTAGGCGGCGTGTGCATGCCTCCATGCTGCGCGGGTCCAGTAAAAAAAAAAAAAAATTTGGTTAATTATTTAGGGTTTCTTTGATTTGGATTGTGAGATTGATTATGATTGGATTTTTGATATAGATACAAAATTTAAATCTAATAAGGAAACTCATTTAATCTATTCTTAATTGGTCTCACATTAGTGTTTATTGGGTTTTATCCAGTTTGTTTAAACCCGGCCCAATAAGAAAGGAAACCCATAAGTTAACCATTGCGGGTCGGGTCTGATTCAGACCCGATAAGCACTGCAGACCCGTTTTGCCAATAGAAACTTCAATTAGCCGTTACGGGCTCATACGAC
This sequence comes from Agave tequilana, assembly GCA_038442645.1. Classification (NCBI taxonomy): domain Eukaryota; kingdom Viridiplantae; phylum Streptophyta; class Magnoliopsida; order Asparagales; family Asparagaceae; genus Agave; species Agave tequilana. The sequence goes on from JAVJIF010000808.1 coordinate 181,021, forward strand.
CTCTGTTTTGGGCATGTAAACAGCCGTTTCGAAGCTCTTGACGAGCACTAAAGTATTACAGGCATTAGACATGACAAAACAGTAGTTAGTTGACATAAAGAAAGCATTGAAGTGTTTGTTTATCATGATTATGTGTACCCTTACATGCTTCCGCTTCATTAATATTTATATTATTGCTTATATTGTCTAGCATGATGAATATTAATGTTTACTACAGTTAATAACACACAGATAAAAATATATACATGTTCAAATTAAAGAATTTATAAAAGAGCTTATTTAATTGTGTATGTAGTTCATGCAGACAATAGCCGGCCCAAAGGAAGACTATTGTTTGGTCGAATTATGTACGGCATCGGATACTTGATGTGGGTAATGCAAGTGGGAGAACCTTGATGTGTGGTAATCGGCCAAAGGAAGGTTGTCACACTATTGGCCCATATTGCATTACCCTCATCAACTAGTCCGATGGCGGAACAAGAATATAGATGCATAAATTTGTGTGGCCCATGCGTGTGACAATCGGCCCAAAGGAAGGTTGTCATTATGGCCGGGTCATTACATATATTATATGGCCAATATAGATTACTTAAACTTTAGGACCAATCCTATAAAGTGACAGTCGGCCCAAAGGAAGGCTGTTTTCTTACATAGGACCTAGACTTTAGGATATCTATATTGGGCCAGTACAGTGTTGGCATATAGAGACACAACTTGTTCTGAAAGTTTAACCGGCAGCTCTATCGGTTAAACTGGTTGCATTTTCTAAAATTCATTTTTTATGGCTATTACAGTAGAATTTTATTAAATGCAATGTTTATGTTAAATTGATGAGAAATTGTACACTTATATAGTATAAATTGAATGGTACAAACTTTAAGAAGTGGTAAGACCATGTAAATGATCGTTCTTGAATTCATGCACCTAAAGTACACCTTAAAGATTGATGGATCTCTACTATCACTAATAAAAGTTCAGTAAAGAAATGGTCAATTATGATAAGTGGGAGAGATCTTACAAGATATGTCTAATGGTCATAAAGTACACTATTCCTATGACTATTAGGGGTGCTATGCCTGATAAGGTTAGTGCTAAGAGTTTTCTAACTGAAGTAGCAGACCGATTACTAAATCGGATAAAGTTGAGGCTAGTACGCATCTTAGCAAGCTAGTAAATATGCGCTACAATAGTAAAGGAAACATAAGGGAGTACATTATAGAGATGTCTAATCTTGTTTCAAAACTAAAGGCACTGAAATTGGAACTCTCCGAAGAGATTCTAGTGCACTTCATTTTGATTTCTCTTCCTCCACAGTATAACCCTTTTAAGATTAATTATAATGCTCAAAGGGAAAAGTGGAGTCTCACTGAGCTCATTAGTCATTGTGTTCAGGAAGAAGAAAGGTTGAAACAAGAAAAGACTGAAAGTGCTCACTTAGCATTTCAGGGTAATACTTCTAATAAGAAAAGGAAAAGTGTAACTAAAGGGAGGAACATAAATATCACTACAATGGCTGATCCTAAGTGGCAAAAGTGCAGAAAAAAGTAGCCTAAGGTTATTGCATACTTCTTCTGTAAGAAAGTAAGCCACCTCAAGTAGGAATGCATAAAGTATCAGAAATGGCTATTTAGCGGGTATATTTCATATTTATGTTTGTTTTGAGATTAATTTAGCTATAGTGCCACTTTATAAATTATGAATAGATAATTCACATAAGCTATTCAATGCGGAACTTCCAAACCCAAAGGAGGCCCAGCCCAGCTGAGCGATACGCATACATGGGTGATGGAAATAAAGTTGCAATTAAAGTTGTTGGAGTTTGTAGGCTTAAATTAGATTCTGTTTTTTTTTGTTTTAGATTTGGATGAGACTTTATATGTACCGTCCTTTTAGGCGGAATCATATTTCTATTTCATTTGTTAGACAGATCTAGTTTTACTGTCACTCTTGATAATGAAATGCTTAGTCTACTTTCCAAACCTAAAGTTGTTGGTACTAGAATTCTGATTGATGGCTATATAAATTGAAACTTCATGCTTTATATACTGAATCTCTATATGTGAATAGCATAGGCACTAAGCGAAAATTAATTAAAGAAACATTAGAAAGTTTGGTACTAGACGAAGTTCAGTATCTTAATTTGGTGTATACAGACATTTGTGGTCCATTCCCTACAGCTTCTTGGAATGGCCATGAATATTTCATCACTTTTACAGACAATTACTCTCGTTATAGGTACCTGTACTTGTTCCATGAGAAATCCCAATCATTGGACATATTTAAAGCCGTTAGATCTGATCATGGTGGTGAGTACTATGACAGATATAACGAATCAGGTAAATGTCCAGAACCATTTGTCAATTTCTGAAAGAGTGGTATTATCGCTTAGTATACCATATCTGGGACACCTCGTCAAAATGGTATTGCTGAGAGATAAAATCACACATTAAAGGATATGGTTGGGAGTATGATAGCTCACACTATTCTACCAAAGTCATTATATAGTGAAGCCTTAAAAAAAATAGTTGTCACCTCCTTAATAGAATACCTTGCAAAACAGTAACTAAAACCCCGTATGAGTTACGGACTGGGAAATCTCTCAGTATTAGGCATCTATATGTTTGGGGTTGTCCAGTGGAAGCTCGGTCATATATACCATATGAGAAGAAGTTGGACTCAAGGACAGTTAGCTGTTTATTCGTAGGGTATTCTGAGAGGTATAAAGACTTTAAGTTTTATTGTCCCTCCACTAAGAACATAAAGACGGATTGCTAAATTTTTTGAGAATATTCAGAACAGTGGGAGTCAACTACATAAAGATTTCATATTTAAGGAAGAATATATTGTTATACCCATGACAAATTGTTCCAAATGATAAAGTAGTTGTTTCACTTCAAAATGAAAATACAGTTGTATCCTTACAAGATACATATACAGTTCATCCTGAAGTAGATCATGCCGATAAGGTAGAAACTGAAAATTCTCAACCACAAGTGCCTAGGAGATCAACTAGAGAGAGGAGATCAGTCATTGCAAATGACTATATATAGTTTATCTCCAATAGCATGAGTTTGACATAAGGCTAGAGGATGACCCCACATCCTTGAATGAGGCCAAACTCAACATTCACTCCACTAAGTGGTCAAATGTTATGAAAGATGAGTTAAAATCCATAAAGGACAATGATGTTTGGGATTTAGTAGAGTTGCCTGAAGGAAAGAAACCGATTAGTTGTAAATGAGTATTCAAAACCAAGCGGGATTCGAAAGGTAATGTCAAAAGGTATAAGGCACATCTTGTCACAAGGGATTCACTCAAAGAAAGGGCATTGATTATAAGGAGACTTTCTCCCTAGTTTTCATGAAGCATTCTTTTAAGATTATTATGGCACTCGTGGTTCACTTTGACCTGGAGTTATACCAAATGGATGTTAAGATTGCCTTTCTTAATGGTAGCATTAAGAAGGAAATCTATATGGTGCAAACATAAAGTTTTTAAGGTGAAAGTTTCATAATATTTGGTTTGCAAATAAGGAAATTCATTTATGGTTTAAAGCAAGCATCCCGTCAATAGTATTTGAAATTTGATCAAGTAATATCCGACTTTGATTTTAAGGAAAATATAGTTGATCAATGTATTTACCATAAATTTAAAGGGAGTAGATTTATATTTCTTGTGTTATATGTGGATGACATTCTATTAGCAAGTAACGATATAGATCTTCTACTTGAGACCAAGAGTTTTCTCTCAAAGAATTTTGAGATGAAAGATCTTGGAGACGCTTCTTTTGTGATAGGCATCCAGATTCAACGTGACAGGATAACGTGGAATATTAGGTTTATCACAGAAGGCCTATATCGATAAAGTGCTAGATAGATATGGCATGAAGAATTGCTCTAAGGGAGATAAGTTGAGTTTACTATAATGTCTCAAGAACGATCTACAGAAAGAGCAAATGAAAGACATTCCATATGCATTGGCGGTTGGAAGTCTGATGTCTGCTCAAGTTTGTACTCATCCAGACATAGCATATACCGTTGAGAAACTTGACAGAAACTTGATCAATCATGGGATTGATCTCTGGAAGACTGTCAAGAAGGTAATGCGATATCAATAGAAGACTACATGAAATTTGATTAGTTGCAGTTGATCGGATACACAGATTCAGATTATGTTGTATGTATCGACAATAGGAAGTCCACTTCATGTTACATTTTCCTTATTGTAGGAAAATGGTGGATTTAGTCGAGAGGCCATTACAGCTATACTGTGACAATAAGAGCTATAAAGCTCTACTGCAATAGTGACAAGAGTTCAGCAAAGTCGAAGCATATCGACATCAAGTTTCTTGTCATCAATGATAAGTTCGGAGTCATATTTTGTCTGTTGATAGTGATGACACTATTCTTAACATTACAGATCCACTCATTAAAGGACTTTCACCTAAAGTATTCTTAGAGCATATTGCTCATATGGAGATGACTAGTCATTATGATATCCTGATTTTGTGGGAGTGGATAATTTTATGTAACAGACATTATTTCTAAGTGCACTTTATGGATATTTATTGATTCTGATAAAAAAATTTATAATTGCTTTTCCTAAAGTTTACTTTTGCGCATTTGAGTTTGTTGAATTAGCAGTTAGACTCGTTGGAGTCATAAAGTGAGACTCGTTGGAGTCATAAGGCTAGACTCGTTGGAGTCATAAAGTGAAAATCAGTTGGAATTGTATCTTATTTGATCAGAGGACATTTTCATGCCACACGTCCACATTTGATATATGTCGTTAGGGGTTCTGAAACTTGTGATGTGGAAGGTCCTACCTCGATTATACAGAAGGTAACGATGCCATGTTCGGTGGCAGGACACTTAATGGACCAGATTGTTTTGAAACGTGATTTTGTCGGCGGTTAAAATTTTGACGTCATAAAGTTATGCATAATATCTATTCAGTATGACTTGCTCGGCCCAAGTGGGAGATTGTTAGACTTATTATGTTTTAAAGTCTAATTTATTTTGGGCCTAATCAAGTCAATTGGATATTTGCACCCGCCCACTTAACCTATGTTGTTTGACCCAATAAAGAATTGATCAAACCTAAATGGTTTGGGTCTAGACACGTTTTCAATTACACTTAGCCATGAGTGTATTTAAATTAGAATGTGGGACTCATCACACGTGTGGAACTCGTGTTATAAATCAAGGGCCTAGATCTATGATGAGTTGAACTAGGGTTTCTTGATGCTATATATATCATGAGTAGGGTTCCCTCTCCACCAACAACAAGAATAATCATCTCTCTCTTAGAGGCCTCTCATCTCCTCTAAGGATAAAGAAGAGAACTTGGTGGCTGGAGAGAAGAATCCTCTCCCTCAACTCTGGCGCCTTCGAGATCGTGCAATATTCGGCATCCTCGCGATGGAATCAGGTATGCCTAAAACCCACCTTCCTTTTGATCATGATAAAGAGGCTTACAGTATATGTGTAGATCTTGTATGGAATAAATTTAGATCTAACGTAGAGTTCGCTATAGAGATAATTTTACACTCAATAATCAAGCCAACAATATAGAATTTTCGGGTGTTACATGTTTCACCATGTAACTCATGTTTATTTGACACAAAGCCCATATACCCACATAATACGTGCACATGCATAATCTGAGCGTATACATACACTGACTTCTAAATATAATTCAACGACATGAAAAAATAATATTTTATTATGATAATTATATTCAAGTAGTCGTACAATTATGTATTAAGTTTTTGGGTATTACGATGCTTGCAACCGGAAGTTTCCAGCTCAAGCAAGAACTCAAAACAACACGCCTCTTCCACACGCTCTGCTGCATTGCGAAAACTCACAAACTAGAAATCATCTCATGAACCAATCAACAACCAAAAAGGTTAGAACAAATCGTCACATATTTGGCGTGATCTCTTTCGTAATAGAATTGCAAACAAAATAAAGACGAAGATGAATGCAGTGTAGATGAGACTCAAAGCATCATCATCCAGACCTTAGAGAGAAGGGGCGTGGGTTGAGGTATAGAATTTGCACACACACACAGAGAGAGAGAGAGAGAGAGAGAGAGAGCCCAATTGAAAGGGAGGGAAGTAAAGAAACAATGAAAAAGAGAATTTGTTAAAAAAAAGAGATAATGACGCGGACGGGAAGCGAAGAAGACGAACGACGCGAGTTAGATCTCGTTCTAGCACTGACGAACCCTTAAGAGATCTCCAGGTAAGAATAACTACTCGAATCCACAAGTAAAAATGACCCGAATCCACAAGCCAAAAGGAACAACTCGAATCCACGAGCAGAAAAAACTCAAAAGTTTATTGATTAAAAAGTTGAATTTAAAAGATTCATTCCAAAATAAAATATACAAGAGCTTTTACATGGGCTTACAAAGAATACTACTCCTACTTGAAAAGTATAACCTATTTCTAAAAGAAAACAAAAAAGAATTAAAGTCCTAATCTATCTAAGAAATCTAAATTTAAAATAAACAGAAAATCAACAGGAAACTAAATTTGGACCCAAAACTGAATCATAAACAAAGTCAAAAATTATGTCATGCAGCAGGCCTGTCGACAGCTGACTAAGCCTTTCGACAGGAATATAGTGGCTTCAACTCTCGAAAAATTTGGCAGGAAAAAGAAGGGCTTGTTGACAGCTGAAGTGGCATGTCGACAATTGAAGTGGATTGTCGACAGCTGAAGCTCTGTTACTGCTTTGCTTCCTACATCAGTTCCTCTCTCTTCAAAAGAACTCGTCCTCGAGTTCCAATCTGGATATAACTGCTTGGTAGGGACTCTTTCAGCTGAAATTATTTCTCTACTCAAATATGTCCTCATCATATCTTTCTCCTCGAAGAGTTTCTTTCGCCTCATCTTGTCAGCGGTTGTCTTGTACTTCTTACTGAATTTATCAAACTCTGCTTGAGGAAAAGTGTGATCCCAAAATCTTGATTCGTCTCGATAATCTTCATCAAACTCTGTGTTGTGTTGCGTCATGGAATCTTCAATACAATCTTCATCTTGAATCTGTTGGTAATCAATTCCAATTGGTTGGTGCTCCTCTATCATCCAGTCATACACATACATCATACTCCCATAATTCATTAAATCACTTTCACGAAAAAGATCTTTTAAAGTACAAGTGGAGATGAATTTTGGTATACTTTACATAACATGTTGCACACACGTGCTGATAGTAGGCGATATGAACTCAAAGAATTTAAGACTGTCATCCTTGGCACTCTTCTTCCGCAGAAAGGATCTTCGAGTTCATGAAGAATAATCGTACCATGATGATGATTATCTTCCATGGATGGTAATACTTCAAACTTGTTGATCCCAACTCTTTTGCACTGCTTCTGTGATTTGTCGACCTCCTCAGAAATTTCAGCGTTGTAAAAACTTCTTCTACAGCAACGCCTTACTTTATTTCCTTTGATTCCATGAAGCATTCGCCTTGATTGCATACGAGCAAGAAATGTGGCTTCTCTTTATTTGAACTAAGAATAGATGGCATAGGCTCCATGACTTCATCGAGAGACTGTGCTTGGCTGGTAGCCGCTTGAAGGTTTGATGAATCTCTCTTGGTTGACTGCTCTTCAACTGGTAGTTGCTGACGTGCCTTCATAGTCTCGTTTGACCAATAATATCTCGTGAACGGTCGTAGTCGATTATGAAAGTACACCTAGAGCGAGGGTGAATAGGTGTATGGCTAATCTAATGACAAATGATGCGAAATTTAAAAACTAGTTACAACACGCTTAGTGTAACAAAAAAGTGTAACCGAATTCCCGGTGAAGGGCTCTGAACTATCTCCTCTAAATTCCTCTGAATAAGAGTTGAGGTGCTATGTAGCTCTCATGGTTCAACACAAATATGACATACAAACAATACCAAGCAATAAGATATGAATATGATGCAATGCAAAGTAAATAAGAGAGAGAGAGAGTTAAGAGATAGTGGATCAAACACAAGTACAAAGATATGTTTCGTGGTTCGAGCACCAGCTCTACGTCCCCACCTTCACACAGAAGGATTTCTACTAAATCGTCCACACATGACTTCCCACACAGGGAACCTCCACTGAGAATTTGGGTAACACAAACTAGGAGTACACGACTCCTCTCTCCAACAAACACAACCTCTACACAAGAGGTAAGGCACAACAACAATCACCTCTACACTTAGATGGATGGGCACTTAGCCAAACAACAATCACCTCACACTAGAGGAATAAGACACTTAGCCAACACTCCAACCACAATCACCTCTACACTTAGATGGATACCAACACAACCTCCACAATCACCTCTACACAAGAGGGATAACAACAAACTCAAATAAAAGAAGGTTTATAACTCTTAATGGTCTCACTAAACCACAAACCAATTTTCTCACTAAGAACAAGATCCTAATAGATAGGATAGATAGATAGTTCAAGTGTGAGAAAATAAAGTGTTTGGAATGAAAATAATAAAGAAAATCTTAGAAAAAATACTAGATAGATATTGAAATAAAAATCCAAAAATCAATCTCCCAAAGACTCTCTTTTTTTTATTTTAAACACTTTAAAACAAATAAAAAATAAATCTTTTGGCACAAAAACTCTTTTAAATTTGTTGCTAAAACACTTAAGAAGATGGGAAAATTTTGCTCTCGAAAATCATGAAGAAACCAGCTCAAGAGATGGGTATTTATGCCCTCTCAAAAATCTGCCCATTGGCAGCCAGGAAAGGGCAAAACTGCCCTTCCAGTCGACGCGCCCGTCGACCGACGTAATCGTCATATTTATGACCGTTGTGCCTCCGGTCGACCGGGCCAAAGCCAACGGTCGACCGCCCGGTCGACTGACCCCCACCCGAGAGTGGGGTGCTTTCAGTCGGTCGACTGGCCGAATAGGCTGGCCATGTGCACATCTTCGTGCACATCAGTCGACCGGTCCGGTCGACCGACTACTGGTCCGATCGACCGACTCCTGGTCCGGTCGACCGCCAGTGTAGTCAGGCTGGGATTTTGGATATTGAAAACTTGTCTTTTTAACTTCAATTAAATCCCATAAAATCACATAAATTTCACAAAAATAAGTTATTATAAGATCTTTGAAATATAAATATGTGACACTAAAATTCAATACATATTACAAACTATTTGAACCATTTTTGTGATATAGAAATTTGGTTTTTAAACAAAATCGTATTTTCTAAAAACCAAACTTTGAAATGGAAAACTGTTTTCTCCAAAACTCATGTAAATACAAAAAATGATATTGAAACAAATTTGAAGCATATTGTATATGGATAGAATCCAATATATATATAAGATATATATCTATGTTTTTGACATGAAATCTAAAAACTGGTTAAATCAAAAACCAAAACCAGTAAACTTTGAAACTTGTGTGTGTATGTGAACTTGAGCATATCAACACTATCTAATCTTTACACAAGATCTAAACAAACTAAACTAAACAAATCGAGGTCTTTTTGTAAAACTCCTTCTCCAAGTTGACTCGATCCAAACACGATCCAACGAGCTTGACTCCAACCGAGTGCTAGATGCAATCTTCACGCGCGAGCTCTTAAATCTACATGTGAAAGCTCCAAAACTTTTTGTGTGAAACTAAACACATACTAATATCTTGGTCAGTCACTGAAATTATTTAAACACAAGATTATTAGTAAACTATAACTACATGAGTTAATCATCATCAAAACTAGAGTGAAGGGCCTCTGCGCTAACAATCTCCCCCTTTTTGATGATGATAAAACTCATGAAGTTATATATGCATGGATTAAAGTTAAGCTTCATAGAAGCTCCCCCTTAACTCATGCATAGTAATAAACAATAAAGATATTCAATAAATGTATAAACCAAACAACACAAATATGTATAAATGAAGAATACTTCTCCCCTTTTTGCATAAACAAAACATATATGCTCTGATACCAATTGAAAAAAAATAAACATGCATATGTAAAGTCTCAAAATTCTTTTTCCCCTTTTTGTATAAAGCAAGAAAATGAAATAAACATACATACATGCATATATAAACTCATCAAAATACTTCTCCCCCTTTTGTCAATTCATCAAAAAAGGGGCACAAATAAACTCTCAAAAAAAATTTCTCCTCCTTTTTGTCAAAGCAAACAATAAAGTTATAAATGAAAACATTATGATACCAATTTATGATACCAATTGAAAATAAACAAAATTTTAAGATACCAAAAGAAACCAATTGAAAATATCTTGTAAACTTTTGATACCAATAGAAAATGAAATATTGTATATTTTTTATACCAATTGAAATATAGATACTGTAAATCTTGATACCAATTGTAAATATTAATACCAATTGAAAATATTTTATTATTTTGATACCAATTGTAAGTATATCTATATATTGTAAGTTTTAATACCAATTGAAAGTAAAAAAACTAAACTTTTAGGTAAATACAACTCATATCAATATAGATACCAATTTAAGATTCTTAATACCAATATTGAAAATGTTAGCATGTACCAAATAAACCATTTTTCATCATAAAGAGTGGGAGTAAGATACCAATTGAAAATAAAAACCGATTGAAAGATAAAAATATTTCTCCCCCTTTGTGAAATACTAATAAAAACAATACATAAGCTTGTATAAGATACCAGTTAAAAAATAATTATCATTAAGGAGTAAATCAAGCTTAGCATAAATATAATTTGTACTTTAGGATGTAAAGATATTGTAAGCACAATCAAATCATATATATATATATGAAAATATAAATACCAATCGAAATTGATACTATTTGAAATTTGAACCATACATATATAGAAAAACACATATGAGCATACAACCATAAAAATATCAATTGTGATACCAATTGAAAATATAATGATGATCAAGTGTATAACTCATACTACCTCCCTTTCATGCACATGTTTATAAAGATTTTCAATTATGTATACAAGGCATGGTCGCCCATCCATCCGCCCTTCGATGGTAGGGGGTTTTCAAAAATATGAATTTGAAAATAATTTTAACATATTTGAAAACTCTATCAAAATGAAGAACAACGCAACTAATTTTATGATAATCTTGTAAACTAGTATGAAGTCCTTCAAGTAAGGAACAAAACATGAAAATTTAATTTTCATCAAAATTATACAAACTTCAAGGTATATGTATGTTTTGTCTAAACTAGAAGTATACATACATATCCCATAAATAAACGAGTCCATAATAAAAATTTGCATGAAAAGCAAGTGACTCTAAAATAGACATGTATATCTAAAGTTTTGGCAAAATTGACATATACATGAAGCTAAATACATTCTATGAAAACATATACATAAATAAGAAATACAAGTCAAAATGCACGAATTATCAAAACTAGGCTATACTAGTACATCTAATGGGTACAAGTGAGCAATTAAGTACAAACATACAAAAATCAAATGTGACTAATTACTTGTACAAGTACATACACAAGTTTTAATGAAAACTACATCTTAAACATGTAATCAAAACCATCAAGTGCAAACTCATAAACAAAATGATCATTAAGTAAATGCACTTGTCTTAGAGCTAGCATATACAAAGTAGTTAAACATTAGCGAGGACACAAAGTATGAATCCATATAAATATGGGTGTATCTCAAATACTACATTTGTATATCACAAGTCTAATTATCATGACATTTAACATAATAATCATGAAAAACTAAAACATGCTAAAAATCAACAATATGAAAGCATGTAAACTGAATAGGAATTAGAGATAGTTACCAAAACAAATAGGGCTTAATCTAGGTTTTCAAACCATGGTGGTCCATAGAGGTTAGCACCTTCCCTAACCCAAACAAATTTATTTGCAAAATTTGAATTATGTATCCTATCATAACAAAACTTTACAAGGTGGCCCTTACGTCCACAATGTGTACAAGTATACACATGAGCATATATAGTGTCATGTGTGTGAGCATGATGAGCATGTGTATGCCGTGGTTTGTGTCCATGAACATGTGGTGCATGTTTCTTGCGAAACATGAATTCCAATTTCTTGTGATCCATAGCACATTAGCTCAAAGTGGAACCTAAACAATAACACTCTTCTTTAACATACATATATCATTTTCAATATGAGAAGAAGAGGTGGAGCATGCAATAAATACACTAGATGATGAAGCATGGCAAACATGTGATTCAATATCATTTTTCAATTAGAAACCAAATCTAGTTTTTTTAAAATTGAAGTAATTTTATTTTTCAAAGATCCATTTTCTTTTAACACAAAATCAAGTTTTGAAGATAGAACTTCATTTTTCTTCAAAACATCATTACAATCATTTTTAATTTTCAAAATTTTGTTTTCATTAAGAGCAAGTTCAAGTTGGGATTTTAAAGAGTCCCTTTCATTTAAAATCTCATCCCTCTCTTGCAAAATCAAATCAAGTTTTGAACACAAATCCTTATTTTCTTTATTTAACTTAAATACTTTTCTTTTTTAAAACTTGGTATTTTTCAAGTAAGTTTTCACACACAAGAGATAGTTCTTCATTTAAAGCATCGGCATCCATATAATCATCACCTGAAGAACTAGCACTATCATCTAGTTGAGTTTTCGATTGTACCTCAGGGAGTCATTCCCTTGGACCATATAACAAGCTTGTTCGGATTCTTCTCTACTAGATTCCTTCTCCACATATTTCGTCGTTTGTAGCTTGTGAGAGTCAAAGTGTTCCACACTGCAAAAGCGGAATCACAATGAGAAACTATAGATAAATGTTCTTTGATTATTGTGTGCTGAAGTGCCTCTAGGGCTTGTGCATTGGCCTCTATATGCTTGTTATTACCAAGATAGGATTTCTTGGTAGTAGTAAGGTAAACATGCAAACCTAGGGCTTTTAAGTAAGCAGTCATCCTAATCTTCCATACATCGATGTTAGAAACATCAAACATAGGAGGGGTCATGAAGTCCATGAGTGTGTGCAAACAAATATGTGTGCAAATGCAAATCTAGATTAGCTAACTAAGATCTCACTCCTAGATGGTTAAACCTAATATCATGAGCGTAGGCTCTGATACCAATTGAAAGTACACCTAGAGGGGGGGTGAATAGGTGTATGGTTAATCTAATGACAAATGATGCGGAATTTAAAAACTAATTGCAACATACTTAGTGTAACCAAAGAGTGTAGCCGAATTCCCGGTGAAGGGCTCTGGACTATCTCCTCTAAATTCCTCTGAATAAGAGTTGAGGTGCTTGTAAAGCTCTCTTAGTTCAACACAAATATGGCATACAAACAATACCAAGCAATAAGATATGAATATGATGCAATGCAAGGTAAATAAGAGAGAGTTAAGAGATAGTGGATCAAATGCAAACACAGACAATACCAAGCAATAAGATATGTTTCGAGGTTCGAGCACCCAGCTCTACGTCCCCGTCTTCACACAGAAAGATTTTCACTAAATCATCCACACAGGACTTCCCACACAGGGAACCTCCACTGAGGATTTGGGTAATACAAAAAAGGAGTACACAGCTCCTCTCTCCAACAAACACAACCTCTACAAAAGAGGCAAGGCACAATAACAATCACTTCTACACTTAGAGGGATGGGCACTTAGCCAAACAATAATCACCTCACACTAGAGGGATAAGGCACTTAGCCAACACTTCAACCACAATCACCTCTACACTTAGAGGGATACCAATACAACCTCCACAATCACCTCTACACAAGAGGGATAACAACAAACCCAAATAAAAGAAGGTTTACAACTCTTGGTGGTCTCACTAAACCACAAACCAATTTTCTCACTAAGAACAAGATCCTAATAGATAGGATAGATAGATAGCTCAAGTGTGAGAAAATAAAGTGTTTGGAATGAAAATAACAAAGAAAAACTCTTGAGAAAAATACTAGATAGATATTAAAATAAAGATCCAAAAACTAATCTCCCAAAGACTCTCTTTTTCTTTGATTTTCCAACACTTTAAAACAAATAAAGAATAAATCTTTTGGCGCAAAAACTCTTTTAAACTTGTTGCTAAACACTTAAGAAGATAGGAAAATTTTACTCTCGAAAACCATGAAGAAACCAGCTCAAGAGATGGGTATTTATACCCTCTCAAAAATTTGCCCGTTGGCAGCCAGGAAAGGGCAAAACTGTCCTTCTGGTCGACCGCCCGGTCGACCGGCGCAACGGTCATATTTATGACCGTTGTGCCTCCGGTCGACCGGCCCCCACCCGAGAGTGGGGTGCTTTCAGTCGATCGACCGTGGGGTCGACCGGTCGAATAGGCTGGCCATGTGCACGTCTTCGTGCACATCAGTCAACCGGTCCGATCGACCGACTCTTGGTCCGGTCGACCGCCAGTGCAGTCAGGCTGGGATTTTGGGTATTGAAAACTTGTCTTTTTAACTTCAATTAAATCCATAAAATCACATAAATTTCACAAAAATAAGTTCTTATAAGATCTTTGAAATACAAATATGTGTGACTAAAAGTCAACACATATTACAAACTATTTGAACCATTTTTGTGATATAGAAATTTGGTCTTTAAACAAAAATCGTATTTTCCAAAAATCAAACTTTGAAATGGAAAACCGTTTTCTCCAAAACTCATGTAAATACAAAAACATGATATTGAAACAAATTTGAAGTATATTGTATATGGATAGAATCCAATATACATATAAGATATATATCTATGTTTTTGACATGAAATCCAAAAACCGGTTAAATCAAAAACCAAAACCAGTAAACTTTGAAACTTGTGTGTGTATGTGAACTTGAGCATATCAACACTTTCTAATCTTTACACAAGATCTAGACAAACTAAACAAAACAAATCGAGGTCTTCTCTTAGAACTCCTTCTCCAAGTTAACTTGATCCAAACACGATCCAACGAGCTTGACTCCAACCGAGTGCTAGATGCAATCTTGACGCGCGAGCTCTTGAATCTAAATGTGAAAGCTCCAAAACTTTTTGTTGAAGCTAAACACATATTAATATCTTAGTCAATCACTGAAACTATTTAAACACTAGATTATTAGTAACTATAACTACATGAGTTAATCATCATCAAAACTAGAGTGAAGGGCCTTTTGGGCCAACAGATTCTCCATCTCTTCTTCCTCCAAAGCAAAGCTATGGGCTTGTAAGAGTCTTTTCATCCTTCTCCACGTTCTTATAGGTGGCTTGCTTTGGTAATACGCATGTTTTGAACTCGATCTCACCATATCGATGTCCTTCCTTTAAGTTTATGAGCCACAAAATCGACATGATTTTTCATAGGAAAATACTCCATGTCAAACAACTTATCAACTTTCTCGATCCAGAGCAAGATTGACTCAACACTATGACTCCCAACAAAAGAAGAAATAGAATTATAAAACTCATCAAGATTTGAATATCTTCTTCCTTGGTCACGGATAGAATTAGGAAACATATTTCTCCTATTAGGATTAGGAAACCCGCTTCTCCTATTAGGGTTAGGATTTACGAATCTTCGTCGCCTCTTATATACCATCATAACTTCTTCATAATCATTGTACTGATAGATGGGTGATTTCTTCTCGTAGAAAATTCAGTAAATTGAGAAATGTTGTAAATGATATTTTGGTGATGAATGATGTGGCAGTGGTCAATGTAGTGGTGATTGATATGGTGGTGCTTGATATGATTGACGATCATGTCCGCTTCGGTACTTTTCATCGGCCAGACTTCGATCATCAACCTCGAGAGATATCCTTGTGAAAGTGTTGTCCCTCCTTGCAGCAATGCCCATCCTATAAAAAAGGGCTTGAAATCCATCGTCATCTCCTGTCATCATAGGAAAGCAGCCGTAGCACTGAGACCACTTATAAGGAATTGGGGCACCATCCTAAAAGACTAGCCTTCTAGGTGGAGTAGCCCAAATTCTTATATACTCAAGACCATCCCTATGTCTAGCCGATGTGGGACTATTTGTTCACATAAGTCCCAATAATCCCTCTCTCGAATAAAGAGTCTCCCTGTAAGCTCATTCACACCTAAAAGACTTATGCTCCATCAAGATCCTCTTCACTGCGTTGGACACACGCGCCTTATGTGAAGTAGGATCGCAACCTTGTAACTCTTCTTCACCACGTTGGTAGCGCACGCCTTACGTGAAGCAGGAGCACTGTTGTCAAATCCTCGAGAGCCTAACTAGCTTTACAGGGGTATACTGCGTCTTTTGCGCTCTGGGGGATCGTCACCCACCCACACGACTAAGTTCGGGGAATGGATCTGATACCACTTGACGCATACGGGGAAGCGAAGAAGACGAATGACGCAGACTGGATCTCGTTTTAGCGCTGATGAACCCTAAAGAGATCCCCATGTAGGTAGTACTACTCGCATCCACGAGCAAGAACGACCCGAATCCACGAGCCAAAAGGAACAACTCAAGTCCACGAACAAGTACGAGGAAAACTCAAAAGTTTATTGATTAAAAAATTGAATTTAAAAGATCCATTCCAAAATAAAAGATACATGGGTCTTTATATAGGTACATATAATACTACTCTTACTTGGAAAGTATAACCTGTTTCTAAAAGAAAACAAAAAAATTAAAAGAGTCATAATCTATCTAGGAAATCTAAATTCCAAATTAAAAAAACCGAAAATCAATTGGAAACTAAATTTGGACCCAAAACTGAATCATAAACAAAATCTGAAATTCTGTCACGCAGTAGGCCTGTCAACAACTGAATAGACCTGTTGACAGGACTACAATGGCTCCAACTCTCGGGAAAACCCTGTTGACAGCAAAAAGAAGGGCCTGTCGACAGCTGAAGTGCGCTGTCGACAGTTAAAGTGGACTGTCAACAACTGATAGCTCTGTTGTTGTTTTGCTTCCTACATCAAATATACTGTCATGTAGGGTTTTTCTTTTTGCTAAATTTTTCAATACTATCATGAACTTTTATATGTTTTCCAAAAAACTACCGCCAATTTTAATATTTAAAAAAAATTACCATAAACTATCTCACAAATTTCCAAATAACTATCTTCTGTTAGTTGGCCGTCAGGTAAGTATGTGATCGTCACATGACCATTATATAACCAAACACCCCTACCATCCACGTATGTTACACATTTTTTATTATTAAGTTAGCTGATTTAATTTAAGGGGCATTTAGGTCTTTTTATATTAGTCGTTAATGTCGTTTTGAGGGTTCTTTGGGAACATAATAGTTCAATGTAGTTTTTTGGGAATTTAAAGTTGGTGATAGTTTTGAGAAACTCTTGAAAGTTTAGAATTGAGAAATTAAGCTTTCTTCTATTTTCTTTACTTTTTTATGGACACAGAGTTTAAATTATAAATAAAATAAATGAAATATTAAGAAATAAATGACAAAAAAAATAGATGATAGAACAAAATAGAAGGGTAGAAATCGGGCACAGGTTTTGTACTATTGGCTTTTGTGTAGGTGTAGTTGTGGATTGTAGATAAGATTAAATTATTATTATGGTTGCCCCGAAATTTTAAGACGAGTCGATGGAGAGTGTACTCAAAAGATCGGGCCCGGGTGCAAAAAACGTAAAAAGCATGCCCGACTCAAAATCCGTGAACCCCCAAATCCAAACCTATATAAATCCAAGGCCAAGCAGAGATTACTTCAAACGTTGAATTAATTTTATAATAATAATAATAATAATAATAATAATAATAATAATAATAATAATAATAACCACCAAAACTGGCTGAAGGGAGTTTTTTTTCCCCAGTAACTCTTTCACAAATCGTGTCCGTTCATCCATCCGCCTGTCTTTCCTCTCTCTCGCTCTCTGCCTCTCGCTCCCTTGCTCTAATCGGCCTCCCATCAGCTTCCCTCTCACTCTTCCCTCTCCTCTCTCCACCTCTCTGCCTCTCCCCTCCTCCTTTTCCTCTCTCTCCCTTCCTTCTCCTCTTTGTCCCTCCCTTCTCTCCCTTCTTTCTTTTTCGCACTGCCGCCATCGCTGTCGGTCGATTTCTTATCGTTCAGCGACAATATACTATTATGAGGGACTAATTAAAATCAATCGAAGAGAGATTTTTTTTCCCGCGACTCCTTCATAAATTTTGTCCGTCCGTTCGTCTCCCTCTCTCTCGCTCTCTGGCTCTCCCTCCCTCTTCTCCTACCTCTCTCTGGCTCTTCGGCTCTCCCTTCTCCTCGTTCCGCCTCCCCCCTCTTCTCCCCCCCCTTTAACTCTCCTTTCCCTCTCCCTTCTATCTCGCTCTCCCCTTTCCCATCTCAGCCTTCCTCTTTCTCTCTCACTGTCGTTGTCATCGGTGATTTTTCCACAGCCTGATAGTGATATACTAGTAATAATAATAATTATAAACCGATTGAAAAGAGATTTTCTCTCATGACTCTCTCTCTACTTCTCCTCTCTCTTACTCTGATCAGTCACTCGCTCTGATCTTTCACTCGCCAGCTCCCCTCTTTCCTTCTCCCTCTCCTTTTCCCTGTTCCCTCCCCCCCCCTCCCCCTCCCCCAGTCTGCCTTCCTTCTGTCCTCTCTTTCCCTGTCCCCTCTCTTTCTCTCTCTATCACCGTCGTTGTTGGTGGTTAGTTTCTCACCACTCGAGAGCCGTATTATAGTAATTAAAACGGACTGAAAAGTAATTTTCTCTTGTCTCATGTGGCACCTTTGTCTGCCTGTTCGTCTGCTCCGTTCTTCTTCTCTCAACGCCCCTTCCTTCTTCCCCTCCCTCCTCCTCCCTCTCCCCTCTCGGCACACTAGTACATATACTGTAACTAGGGAACACAATTTGAGAGAGCGATGGCCGCTGCAGCGGCG
Source organism: Agave tequilana (assembly GCA_038442645.1). Taxonomy (NCBI): domain Eukaryota; kingdom Viridiplantae; phylum Streptophyta; class Magnoliopsida; order Asparagales; family Asparagaceae; genus Agave; species Agave tequilana. The sequence goes on from JAVJIF010000808.1 coordinate 199,862, forward strand.
AGGGCTTCGTTGTCGTGCTTGTTCTGTCAGATCGCACGCTCTTCGACTTCAACCCCCCTCCTCTACACAGTAATGACATCACTTTCTCTCGAATTCTCCAGTCTCCCAAAATTTGCCTCTTTTTTTTCTCATGATTAATTTTGCCCAAATTTCTTTCCCTAATCCAGGACGATAGGGTCGTGGCGTTTGCTGACATCAGACCATCAGCCCTCAGGTGATTCTCTTCTCTTATTTGTGATTTATTTTTTGGGGTTGATTTTCTTGGAAAAAGTTGATCTTTTGTTAAGAATTTATTTCCCCTATCAGAAAAGAAATGGGATTCTAATACCATGACCGTATCTGTATGATTTAGTCTCAGCTTTCTGGGGTTGGCCTTTTGAATTATTCTCCACTAATTACAGGTTATTAGCACAAATTTCATGATTCAAGTTGTTCTTTTTCCCATTAAGATAATGAAAATGAGTACAGAACAGCTAAGGATCCTAGCAGTTGGATTTGATTCCTCAAGTTGCACTTGCCAATTGAGAAGAATTTACAATCATTTTGGGGACATGACACATTCTTCAAGATATCAAGAGAGCTTGAAGAGAGGTTGGTAGATGCTACACTCCATAAGAATTCTTGTGAGGCATCCAAAGGAGCGGACATAGGAACATTGAAGGAAAAATTTGGTTGTTGGTTCCCAATCTGTGTGACAGAATAAGCATTAGAAACATGGGTTAATGTGTGTTTGGCGAAGCTCTCTTGCAGTGAGAGGACCATCAAATAGTGCAGGCAACATGGGACTATGAGCCTTTAGAAGCATAGTGGCATACCAGACTATTTTGGCATTATGAAGATCTAAATGATAGTAGTGGGATGTGACTGCTGGGAAGAATGCAAATTTCCGTAAGCTGCTATCAAGATTAGAAGATAAATGATGTGACAAGAGGAGGTAATCTGCTCACTTCTTTAGTGAGTCTTTGTGGGCCAAGCATGTTTCCGAAGGTTGGTGACCAGGCCTGCACATCTGCTTTATAATAAATCTGCAAAGACACTGAAGTTAGTACTTAGTTGATACCAAGCAACCCACAAAATGAGGATGAGTAAAATGCATTTAACAAAGTGACACCAATCAAATCGAAGTCTGATTACATTGCTTTCAGAGTTTTAAATGCGAAAGGCGATGCTAAAGCGACAAGACCTGTCTATCACCTTAGGCGAGAGGCGCCAAAAAGGCGTTGGCCTGAGCGAAAAAGCGACATTTAAATACTTGTGCATATAAGTAAATGAATAAATACACAATAACTTGTGTTAACGATACACACACAGACAATAACAAATAGAATAAAGCATGAAGGTATGAATACAAATAATGATATAAGCATATATGACATAAGTAATAACCTTAATTAAAATCACAAACTAGGTTATCAGTATTTAGAACAATGAGATAAGTGAAGAACAAGATATCTAGAAAACTAAGTTCACTAATTTTCACATGTCATAAAAAGAATTCATTCAAATGCAATGCTAATTCATACCAAAGATCTCATAAAGACATGAAAACAACAAAACAAAGGATCTAATTAGAATTTGCAAACATAATTAGTTCAAAATCTTCTTTTTCAGTATTTCTAAACAAAAAGAAACATTGATGGTGCAAATTTCCAAATTTTATGCAGATTTACACTGAAAATTAAGTAAAGAAGAAAAGCTTCAAAATCTTTTATGAACTAATTACTTAGTATTTAAGTTTAAAATTGAAGAAAATAAATGAATTGAGAATTTACTATCTAAGTAATCAAAAAATTCAAATCTAAATTAGTTTATGCAATAAGAAATGGAAATAGGAAAAAAAAAGAAATGTAATATGCTAAAAAACATATTTGAGATTCTGAATTGAAGCTTTTTTTTTTTTTTTTTTCAATACGAGAAAAAGATAAGAATACAATGGAGGAGGGGTGGGAGGGGAGAAGGGAAGAGAGCATGGAACAAGAGAGAAGAAGAGCATCAACGACTGCTTTTTGAAAGGGCTAATTGAGCCCTAAATATGCTTTATAATATTCTCAACGCCCCCATTTTTCTTTAATACTTTAAACTATATTGTTCGGGGCACAATTACCCCCATATTAAGGGGGTAAATTAGGGGGGCTGAATAGCCTAATATAACCCCTTTTTATCTAGAGGCGAGTGCCTAGGCGCCTCGCTTAGAACCGTTGGAGGCGTTTGCCCGGACTCCTTAGTCGCCTAGGCGCTCGCCTTAGTTACAAGTGTTGCATGGTTTAGCGCAAGGCGAAGAGTCCATTATTCACCCCGCCTGAGGTGCTAAGGCGCCTCGCCTTTCAAACATTGGTTGCTTTGTTGAATTTTGAGGCCGTCATCTCACGTCCATATGGTCTTTACCACATCTCACCAAAATGTGTAAGAAAGGTGGGGTTATTATAGTTGTCAAGAGGCCGTCAATGTTGATAGCAACTCTAATAGATAATGGGGTCCAATCGGATTGGTGATTATTTACGAGTTTCCCTCAACAATTAGCAAGAAGTTGTATAGTGGAATCCCATTGATTTTCTAATAAAAAGGTCTCCACTAGCTTGGGACGCAAACTTGCTCTCAGTGGATAAGAAAAGGACATCTGGATATTGAATATTGACCCTTCTAAAAGAAAGTGAATCTCACCCTATCATTATGATTAATGACCTATTGCCGTATGTGGAAGACTATAAATGGGGAGGAGGGATGAAAGTACAAGGTGAACTGATAGATAATTATGTTCATGTGCCCTTTCCAACTAGCTAATTAGCAATCAAGTCATCAAAAAGTACAATGAGGCCATCCATCAATTAAGTACCCAAGAAATTTGATTTGATTCCTCAAGTCATAATTGTGAAGAATATGCATTCGTTTCTATCTAAAATTGCAATGAGCCCATCATGGAACTAAGGACTTGAATAATGTGATTCGATTTCTCCAATATCCAAGATACTAGCCTCTTTTAAGAAGTTGACAACTGAAATGAAGACTTTTGTTCGACCTTTTTCATCTAAAGTTTAACATGCTACTGAGTCTCATCTTTTAAAATCCATCTCAATGATGGCCATTTAAATTGTCACACTATGCTTAAGTTAATCTACAATATTTGGGAGTGCACAAAAATCAATTGAGTTTTCTTGACTATATATCAAGTGCTTATAAAACGGATGACCAAAATTTACAGGTTGCTTAAATCTACATTTATATGCTCCAAACGATACAATAGATTTACGCTACTTGCTGCTTTTGGCTGTCCATTTTTTGGTTACTTGATGCATAGGCAAACAATACTAAAAAACATTTGATTTTTTATTTTTGTTTCTAGGCACTTTAGATGCTGTAGATAGATCTAGATCTTACTCGAATTGTGGGTTTGCAATTTAAATGACCCATCACATATTTATGAAACCTTCCTGAAGGAGCCAAACGTTTACGATCCCAAAAGGAGGTGAACGTTCATGAGTCTGTGCCACAGAACTGAAATGCCTTCGCCCCTTTTTTATTCTATATATTTTATCAGAAGGATTATTGCAACTCTGTTATTTCAGGCCATTACCTTGGCTAAAAATCAGAGTTGGATAGGTCTACAATCCATGCTGGACCAAAATGTGTTGGTTGTGGTTTGAACCAAGTTGAGAACTGAAATGGAGACTTTTCGTTTGACCTTTTTCATCTAAAGTTTAACATGCTACTGAGGATCATCTTTTAAAATTGAGCAAATCAAAGATGGTGAATCCCCCCCACTGGCGGGTTTTGCTTCATTTCTTCCTACTTTTTCAAGAACAGAACCGCTTCAGTTTAACATACTACCTCTAACTTTTTTGAAATTACAAGGTAACATCAGCATGATAGCATAACAAATTTTAAGTGAAGAACACCCGGATCCTGTACTTGGTGGATTGTTGAATCCCACCACTGACCCATTCCACAGCCATGATAGATTGCAGACTCACCAATAGTCTTTTGCAAATGACATTAAGGAAATAGTACAAACACAAAACGTGATGCATTTGCATCTCAGGAATTGAATAAAGATAGATAAATTTTTCTGAGCACATGTAGTATTTTTAAGAGAGATGATGTTTTCCCCTTAGTTTTTCTTATTTCAATTCTTTAGAAGAATGCCAACGGCTAGATCTTGATCAACTCATGATACTTTCAATACCCGACTTAAGTATTTTGTATTTATCCACGAGCTAGTTTTTCATAAAATTTCAAAATTTTTGTTAAACTTATGATATATGGTTGTACAAATCAAAATTTTGGAAACTTTCTATTTGGTTTTTGTTGGTCCACATCGAGACTGCATTCTGAGATAGCTACTATTGTCATCTTGCCTCTTCTTTTAGACTCTTTATTAGTTGAGGGGTACTTGGAGAATTATTCTTAGTTATTTGAGCTTAAATTGCATGACCAATATTACACAGCTTTCCATACCAACTAACTTGCCCTCTATGTTTTCTGGTGACATCTCATAGCTTGCAAGTGGCTTCACAGTGCAGGATTTTGGTTGAGCTCTTTTCGGTTTGGAGTTGTGTTCTAAATGCAACCACGTTGTGATGGAAAAGTCTGGATGATATTAAGGATAATCATTGCAATTGATTCTAGCTTATATTTGTTCCAAAAGTTCAGATAGATATACTGGGCTTGGTTAAGTTTACATTCCTTACTCTCTATTTATGTTAGCTTTATCATATTAAAATTTGGATTAGCAACAAGCCCATTCATCTAGGATTTGAATGTGAATGTTGATCTAGATTGATGGCTAATGTCAAGATTGAGAGGGGGAGAGAGAATTATTTGTATATCATTGATGTGGGCAATGCCCCAAATATATAGGCACAATTACATAGAATCCTAATCACTTACAGATCTAATTAGAGTCTAATACTAATACTAATTATATCTCCTAACGCTCCCTCTCAAGCTGGAGCATATACATCATACATGCCCAGCTTGTCACAAATAAAATCTACCCTTGTTTTACCAAGTGATTTGGTAAGAAGATGTGCTAACTGGTGCCCTTATGATAGGAGATCGACCACATGATACTAATTATATCTCCTAACAGCTAACATAGAACAAGTGGATAGCTCTGAACTGACTCCACATAAGAACATGGAAAGGGGTTTTGGAAGGCTTATCCAGTTACCAGAGTATTGTTGTTTGTGTAACTAATGGTCAGATTGTTGTGAACTTTACTGTTATTATTATCATTTGTGTTAAGTTAGATTGTGTAACATTATATATTTTCATGTTTATTTGTTTTATTTTCACTGTTAGTCGACAATTCCTCTTTAATAGTTATATATGCAACTATTAATTTGATAGGCATTATCTAGTTGTACCTGTAGAGCACATATCAACAGTCAATGATCTCAAGAAAAGAGATGAAGATTATCATTTAGGTATGTTGATTTCTTGTTTACAAAGTTACAACATTCATATGTATATGAATTAATCTCCCAACTGATGGATGTTTTTCTTTTTCTGCTTCATATTTTATTTTCTATTTCTATAATTTGTAACTTTTGCATCCTCTTCAGTTAATCACATGCTGGATGTGGGGCAGACTCTTCTGCACAAAGATGCACCTGGCTCCAAATTACATAGGTACCTGTAAAAATTCATGGTGCATTCATCGTTACTTTGCAATTTTTAATTTGGTTCGATATATCGAGTCTGGACATGTTTTGGTTGACATATGTTTTTCAGAGTTATTCATTGTATTATTCGTCATTTGTGATAGGCCAAGCGGTTAAAGAAATTTATTGGGGGGCTATTTGGTTGCTTAAATTTTTGGCAACATAACTTTTATAATGTTTTGTTTAACGCGACATTCATCCTAATAAAGAAAAAAATAGAAAAGGAGTAAGATGCAGATATACCCAACGAAATCTAAATTGATTAGAAGCTTCACCAAGTGAAGGTAATTAACTACTATGATCATCCAAATATCTAGCCGCTATACATTTTAACAAAATACATGAATGTTGTCCAAAAACCAATTTACCTTGTGTGCTAACATGTTTCAATCAAAACTAATACATGACATTCCCCCTCATGTGGGCCTTTGAGCCAGTTTGAAGGACTTCCAGCAAACATGAACTCACCTTTTGGCATGATAACCGAGGGATATCCTTTTTCTTTAGTAAGCAACTGTTGCTTCTCTGATTCCAATTTGGTAGAGGAGAATTTCTGGATATTCTTTGTCTATTGACCTTTGCATGCTCAGTTAATTTTCTCCACTTCAATAAAATTTTACTTATACACACTCCCCATTTTGGAAGAAGAAGAACTTTTGATGCCTTTGTGGTATAGTGGAAGTGAACAATCTCTTTGTACCTCATTTAATATTGACCTTTAAATGCAAGCAGGATGGGTGATGTTAGTGATGCCTTAATTTCTTTGACCGTCTTGTCAACTATCATAAATGTCTTTTGCTATGTAATGCCTTTTTCAACGTTAAAACAAAATAACACAGCCACTGTGACAAAAATTCTTCCTCATCACATTTTGAGAACTAATTCACAATTCATCCATAGGCCTTGCCTTGCAACCAGCTAAATGTTAAAATTTCCATTTTACAAGAGGGTCCCTAGGTTCAGATTTTGGAGATATTAGAGAATGTAAGAAGCTTTCTATCTTTTTAAGTATCTTTTTACAGTACATTTTTCCATAAGCTTGTAAATAGAGAAAGTACTCTCCTTAGTTTATGTGAGCTGCAATAAACTCCTTCATTGGTATAATTTACTGTCCTTCATTTGGAAGACTCCTCTTAAAATTCTCCCTGGAGATCAGAAAACTTTCTGTATGTACAAGTCAATCTAGTTGTTTATTGATCTTTGTAAAGTAAGTGTTTGTCAAGTGTTTCCATTTCTCATCAGAACTCTTAAATTGTTTTGCATCTTTCAAGGCGATTGGGTAGTCATAGAAACTTAGCCACTTGGAGGTATAATCTCTTTCTTAAAATCTCTGCGCTAGCATAAGAGTTATGTTTCATATATTTATATATTCAACCCCGATTGCTTGCTGAGAATTGGAATCATATGATGAACACTTGCTTTTTGAAGGATACAGAAACAATAATAATACTGTTAGACTTAAAGCATATGGCTGGTTTGCTGATCTTTGTAGAATTTACGAGTAATTTGTTTAAAAGGAAAAACAATTTTTTAGGTTTTTGGATATTTATGAGTATGAGCGCATAAGAAATATTTTATCTCTACAAGTTTTTGAATGGTATAGAGGGAAAAGACGCAAACTTCAAACTTGGATAGAGGGATTAGCCCATTCTCTAGTCACGACAACTACATGTTTTGATCCTTGGGATCCTTTTTGAGACGGCAATCTAACCTCGAGGAATTTGCAAGGCATGTTGGTGCATTGTTTGTTAGTTCTCAAAATGGGGTGGTAAGGAGTTTCTATTGAAATTTTGTCACTCTGGTGTTTGATGTGTATACTGTTGGAGACAGTTGCCATGTCAATGGACAAAATGTTCAAAGAACTAGGACATTGCTTGTGCCATATGTTGTAACTTATTATTAGACAATAAAGTTAATCACATTATGTGACCTGGGAAAGTCCATCTGATCATCCCTTTAAATTATATTTTTGGGATTAATTGAAAGGAATAAGAATCTTTCACGAGGATACAATGATATACACTCTTATTCTCTACAGGGAGCGTACATAAAGTGAACACTTGAAAAAAGTGAGGAAAATCAAGATGAGCATGTGGAAAGTCTAGGGCATAGAATATCCTGGATCCTTATTGCTAAGATAGAAGACATAGTACCTTTGTTAAATTCTCTTCTCACTTGATTGGAATCAAAGAAGCAACGGTTGCCTACTAATGCATGTTCTCCAAATTTGAGGCATGATATGAATCTAACTATCTAATCAAGTTAATCATTTTACTTAATGTGAATAATTCATTGATTGAAAGAAATGGAATACGTGATCCTCAAACCATTGAAGCACACCAAGTAGAAGCAATTGAGAAACTAATTACAAGAAAGAGGTTGGATAGATAGATAAACTGATGGTCTAGTCTGGAACCAGTATAAGCCAAAACCGCTGACAGATGAGGGTAAACAAGTCGCCTACCAATTGTCAGCTCTTCTTGGGTATTTATTTCTCCTAATCTTGAACAAGTAACCATTTTGCAATGACATTAATTTAATATATAATTGTTGCATGTACAAGACTATCTACTAATGATTTTATATGTGTAAAAAAATTCATAGTTTTCTAGCCCTGTAATGTTTGTTATGCAATTCCCACTTAATAATACTTTCTGTTTATGTCGACTAAATTATTCTTAATAAACAAATGTAGCATGACACTTCAAATTGTGTCCTTGTCCGCGTCACACGTGTCACCAAAACTTGCACGACACTTACCCAACATGTATTGAGTACACCAAAGTTGTGTCAGTTTTTAAAGACCAAAAGTCACGTGACAGAGTCGTGATGACTTGAAAGGATATAAAGATATAAACTATAAAGATTGCATGTTGGACACCCAAGAGCAATGCCTAGCTTAAGCAAGCATAAAAAGGCCCTTTGGCGTTGCTTGGACGCTATTTTAACACAGATTAAACACCTCACAAAGGGAGGTATAATATATTTGTATTAGGGAGGGTGTTCAATTGGACTATTAGATTTCTTTTGTCAGTTTAGAATTAAAATGTCAATATTAAATTGTTATTTTGTTTTTTGTTCTACTTTTGATAAACCGTGTCATACTCACCGCTGCTACTAGGTGTTTTATATATGTACTTTGTACTCGTACCTGCGTGTATATAGTTATATACATATACAAGCGAGGCGGAGCTAGGATTCTCATCCAGGGGGGCCCATAGTATTGTTTATTGTTTCATGATTGAAGTTAAGAAACGAAGTAAAATACTTCTCAAGTTTAAACAGTGGAAGCAATCCATAATTTGACAAGTAAAAAATATATCTGATATGATTGATAATCATTGGATTTAAATCCATCTAATTAAGGTTGGTGTTCCAAAAAAAATCCAGCTAATTGAGGTTGGTGTTTCCAAAAGAATCTAGCTAATTAAAGCTGGCGTTTCGAAAAATCAAGCTAATTAAGGCTGGTGTTTCCAAAAACTGTCCAACTAATTGAAGCTGATAATAATGTTAGAGATTAGGAGTAGAGATATGAAATTACTAAATTAGTACTCTAATTAATAAGGAATGATGGAGCAAATGTTGTGTATATTGTGCAATTAGGGGGCACAACTGTAAATTTTGACACAATTAGACTACATAATAGAAGGCCTGTAATAATTTTTCTTGAATTCACGATTAGCTTGTGGCTCCGCCCATGTATTCATGTACATATTTGCAGTGTCCATGCATTCTACATTTCAAGAATCAGCCCTGTAACAATGGCCTGTTTTAGTGCCCATGCCTCTTGACAACAGGTCCTCTCGAACAGTGTCTCAACCTTGTGGGAGATCGATATCACAGGTGCAACTGTAGCCTGTTGGTTGATCCTAGCCATTTGTTGAACATGTCAGTAATCACACTCTTAGGATGGGCGTCTAGCCTGTGGCATTTCAACAAGAGTTAAGCAAGAGATTACACTTTTGACATCTTAATTATTTTGCCAGTAATGTTAAGGAAAAATGAGTTTGTACCGTTTAGTTTTATCCAAAAGTATGTTTTTACCCCTCCTTTAGTTTTTCTTCACCATTTGTCCCTTGTTTTAATTTAGCATGCCATAGTGATCGTGTATGTTATTACACTTTTACTGTTAAAAAAATTGGATTCGTTGTCCGATTAATCTGTTGGGGACTCCACAACATAAAACATGCATTAATCACTTGCATTAATTTTCGCTATAATCGCTCGATTAATCGGCAGACATTAATTGCTCGCATAAACAGTAATCGCTCGCATTAGTCGCTCATGCTTCTATTTCATATCTGACCTGGATTCACACTTTGGTTATAGAGATCCTAACCAGACTCGAACCTAAACTCGACTAATAAAACAAAAGTTAGGGCTTGATTTGCCTCCCCCTAATTCAACGCTCATCTCTCATCTCTCTCCTCACGTTGCCGTTCCTCACGTTGCTGTAGCGACTGCAAGCTACTGTGACAGCTTGTGGTTGCGACGACGATGGTTCGGCTGTTTAATTGCGGGTTTTCTCTTTTTGTATGCATGTTGATCAGCTGATGAATGATAAATCCATACTGATGATATACATATTTGCCGAATGGGGAAGACTGAAGAGGTTGTGTTACTGGTGTATGCAAAATAACTTGCATATAGTACAAGACTACAAGTTATGTTTATATTTAAGCATGTCTGTTGAAAAGATAGAAATCAATTAAATATATTAAATATTCAAATCCGATTAATCGCCACACAATCCCCGCTTAATCCGATTGACCATTACTTAGTGCTGGACCACCGAATAATGAACCACATTTTATACACTGCTCCTTTATAGAATATTGGATTTTGTATGGAGAGATTTGCCCTTAGAATTGAAATGTGTATAACCCCTCATTACCATAAATTGTCTTTTTAATCAAAATAAAGGTGAAGTATGTTCTTTCTCTTCCTCTCCTCCAATAGACCAGACCTTAAAGAGATGAAATGCGCTCTCATTTAAGACCAAACTGAGGAGGTTGAAAACAACAATGGAAGTGGACCAAGCTGTAATTAGTGAAGAGCTCGAGTTAACGACGAGAGTAGAGAAATGTAAGAACTTTGAAGGAAGTAAATACCGAGGACAATTCAGAACCTGTGATATGCTAATGCTAAGAGGCCGGGGATTCATTTGGCGAGGGTTTGGTTTCCTACCAAATGCTAGGTTTTTATAAATGGAGGAGCACTGTTGAGATGCGTGGGACTCAATACGAAATAAATGGACTGGTTGGAAAGGGAAGTCAAGAAGTCTCCAAATTGCACATATGTACATTTAGATAGCATGATTCATGTCTTACCATCTCTTACGAAGTAGAGCACAAGAGCTCTCCTTCGTGACCAAATAGAGGAGACACAATCAACAACCACCATTTATCTCATCTCTACACTAATTTGAGCTCTTTTCAATCTCCTAAGACGATTATATTACTGTATCCATCATCTCAATTCTCAGATTGTGTGACGCTTGCTGTTTCATAGTGGCATCCTTCAAGTGGTACACAGATGACGTAAAGGAGCAAGTTCAAGTGATACAGACACATAAAAGAGCACGTCAGTTCAACGAGATGAGCACCCATATTGACAACAAGCATTATAGAGAGTTAACCAGGAAAGCTACTTCCAAGATGTCAAGAATGTTAAACAGAATGTCCATGGCCTTGAACAATGATATAAGCTACTGAAGGACCTCAACAAGGAGAATGAAACAGCTTGGCCCCACAATGCGAGCATGATAAAAGACCTTCAGTCCTATATGGACATAGACATCGAGTAGCTCCCATGTAAGCCAAGGTTTCATGAAGAGACGAAGAGGAAGCTGAAGGTTCTAGATTGAATAAGGTTGTGGTGGATAAAAACCGGCTTATCGTGAATTGAGATCACCACAAGCAATTTGGGTGCTCCACGGATGGTACGTGACATAGGACACACAGGAAGACATCTTTCAGGTTAGGAGCACCGGTGTGCTGCCGGTCTAGACCTTTAGGTGTGAGAATCAGTAGGTGAAACAAAAGACTGGCAGATGACAACTGTCAGGATAGTGAATGGAGGTGCCGCGCAGAGGACAACTGCGGGCGTGGTAGGAAGGCTGAACGAGGATAACTACCAGTGTGGTGGAAGGAAGGACCGACAGAGGATAACTGCGGGCGTGTTGGTGTACAAAGGAGAAGGGAGTTGCTTCCCTATATGTACTTGACGTCAATGTTAGAGTGGAGGCGAAATTGGTGGACTGTGGTAACAACACGATCTACACGTGCTAGATCCTTCGCAACAGCCGCTATCACCTCAGTGATTGGCTGGGGTGGTGCGCAGGAATATCTATTGCCATGTATTGCTGCTCGCTTAATGTGGGGGCGTTACATGCCTTCAACATGGGGGGGATAGAGCGGCATAACGGTAGAGGAGATCTCAGCAAACTGCTGTTTAGAGCTTCTGGCTCGAGTTGGAGACTTCAGACTGTGGAAGCTTCCAGAGTGGTAAAGTCTTCGGAGTGGAGGGTAGCTCTGGGATGACCAGGAGTGGCGGAGGCTCCAAGATGAACTTTAGGAGTTATAGATCTCTCGGGAGAAGTACTTGGTAATTTGGACACGTGTCATCATCTTGATGCGTGTTAAATTTTGACCACGACAGATACCCCCCGCTTCCTCACTTGTCGGAGTCTGCGGAAGGGAAGTCGATGAAGCTAGGATACTCGAACGGATTATCAATGCCTTAAAACTTATTATGACGCTTGTGGATAGAGGAGTGTGCGACAAATCTCTTCGATTATTGCGAATCTTCTTGAATTAATTGTGGTTTGCACAACTAGCTGCCAGTTGTCACATCGGGTGGCTGGATCTCTCAAAAGGTTGTCTTGCATCCCTTCGTGTCTTGACATCATTATAACTGGGATTGTTAGGTTTTATGGTTTGACGACGATGATTGATCTTTTACCTTTATTGTTGACCGAAAATCTTGGGATGTGGGCTGACTTTTCAGGGATTGACAATTTGAATTGGAGACGGTTTGGCTTCTCATCCATCTATAAATAGAGAAAAATCTGTGGGAGGAAATCTTCTGTCTTTTTTAAAAACCATTACTTCAAACCCTAACTAATTTCCTCCCTGCGCCGCCATGCCCTTCTCTCTTTTCATCAGATGGATGAAGGAAAATGAGAGGGAGGATGATGATGAATGATGATCAGGATCAGCTCTATCTCTAGGAAGGCTGGAAGGTGTGTTACATATGTCCCCGTGAGGAGCTGTTACAGCGCATTAGTCACTGCGACAGGGTACCACCAGTGGAGGGGACTTGTAGGATTCTTACTTCAACTGGATCGGCGACCTGGTTTTCGGGATGTTTGATCTTGGGCGGGCAAGTTTGTCCTTGGGGTTCATAACCTTTTTCCTGATGGCGTGTACGAGGGAGGAGAGAGAGCTCATTGGCTGGGTGCGCTAGTGAATTGCTTCTCACTCTGCAGTGTAGAGCTTTTCCTCAGAACACATCGAAAGGGATGTGATACCATCACCTTCCTGTATGTCTTGCAAGTTTCAGTCTCCAGAGAGCTGCTGTCTCGCTCTCGCAGGGTTTCTTGAGAATACTCATTTTACTTTCTTGGAGAGACACAGAGGCGGGGTATAAGATTGTTTGTTCAAGAGCC
>JAVJIF010000809.1:0-72039 GCA_038442645.1 Agave tequilana
GAAACGGTAAATAACGTGATGTTTCACGTACTTGATCACGTTAGATGATTTTACCCTCCTTCAAAGGAACAGCTTCGGCCCATTTAGAGAAGTAATCGGTTATTGCCAAAATAAACCGATGTCCTTTTGATGAGGGTGGGCTGATAGGACCAACCACGTCCATGCCCCACATTTCAAATGGCCAGGTAGAGGCCGTAGAGTGGAGGTAGCCTGGTGCTTGATGGATGAAATCGTCATGCACTTGGCAGGCGTGACATCTCTTGGCATAAGTGACGGCATCGACAATCATCTTGGGCCAGTAGTAACCCAATCTTTGGAGTCGATGTGCCAATTTGGGCCAGGTTGATGGGCTCCACACATACCGTCATGGGCCTCTTTCAATACCTCTTGTGCCTCTTTTGGTGAGAGGCAACGGAGTAAGACCCCATCATGCGATCGACGATACAATGTTCGCATAATCGCATTATAGTAGAATTTGGGGGCTTTCCTTCGAATGGCAGCCGCCTCTTTGGCGTCCTCAGGCAGGATGTCGTACAAGACGTAGTCGATATAGGGGAATCGCCAGTCTCTAGGCTCTGGACCGGTTGATGCTTCAAGTGCTTCTTCGCGGTGACGACCTCCCGTTGACTCCTGATATCCTCGAGAGCATTTCTCGGGCAATACAGGTCGTGGCTGTAGACGAATATCTTCTCCATTGCTCCAGCTGGAAGGGCTAAGGAGCAGCAGGGATGCGAGTGCATCTGCGTGCGCATTTTGCCTGCGCGGTACATGGTCGATGTAGAAGCTTGTAAACCCCTCGGCCATGCGGATAGTCGCGTTGTAATAGGGTACTAAGTCTTTATGTCTGACTTCGTACTCCCCATGAACTTGGCTGACGATAAGCTTGGAGTCGCCGTATGCCTCGAGATTTTAACGCCAATCTCATCGGCGAATTGCATCCCAATCAAAAGAGCGTTGTACTCCGCCACGTTGTTGGAACAAGGCTTGGTCAGTGAGACAGCTCGGGAATCACATAATTTGTGGGGAGACGAGTACCACTCCTACCCCCGCTACTACGTGTCCTTTTGGCTTGTTCTTGATGCACCATCGAAGAAAAGTTGCCATACTTGACTTTCGAACGATGTCTGAGCCAGGCAGACTTCAGCAACTTCATCTGGGAGATCCTCGTAGACTTTGACTGCCCTCGGATCTGGGTGTTCAGCTAAGAAGTCCGCCACCGCTTTCCTTTAATAGCCTTTTGTGGCAGAAAATGCATCTCATATTGTGATAGCAATATGGCCCATTTTGCCAATCGGCCATTTAGCGATGAAGGTTTAGTCATAAGTAACCTCAGGGGGTTGACTTTTGATATGACGTTTATAGTTTGGCCTAACAGATAGTGTCGCATTTTCTGGATAGCGAACACTAGTGCCAAACATTCCTTCTCGATCGGGTTATACCGATGTTCGGCTCCGATCATTGTTCTACTCAGATAGTAGATTGCTTGCTCACGTCCCTGATCGTCATTCTGAGCTAGTAGAGCTCCCAAAGAATGATCCATTGCTCGGACGTACACCAGAAACGGCTTTCCGGATACTGGAGCTGCAAGGACTGGTGGTTGGGTGAGGTATTGCTTGATTTCCTCGAATGCTTGTTGACAAGCGTCGTCCCAAATGAACGAGACACCCTTCTTCATCAGCTTAGCGAAGGGTTGGCATCTTCCGGAAAGGTTTGAGATGAAACCTACGGATGTACGCCAATCGTCCTTGCAATCCCCTGAGTTCCTTGAGGCTTCTCGGGGTTGCATCTCCTGGATAGCGCGGATCTTTTCCGGGTCCAAGTGAATTCCTGTGGAAGTTACAACAAATCCTAGGAATTTGCCACTGGCCACCCCCAGGAAGGACTTTGTAGGATTCATCTTCAATTGATGAGACCGCATGATGTCGAAGACCACCTTCAGGTCTGCTATGTGATCACCTTTAGTGCGGCTTTTTACCGCGATGTCATCAACATAACATTCCACCGTTTTGCATATTTGCTGATGAAAAATGGCGTTCATGGCCCTTTGGTATGTTGCCCCTGCATTTTTCAGTCCGAAGGGCATGACGGTGTAGCAATATACCCTAGAGGTGTTCTGAAGGAGGTATGCTTTTCGTCATCAGGATACATTTTGATTTGATTGTATCCTGAGAATCCGTCCATGAAGGACATTCGTTCGAATCCATAAGTATTGTCAATCATGACATCTGTGATCGGCAATGGGAATTCGTCCTTGGGGCAGGCCTCGTTTAGGTCGCGGAAGTCGATGCAAATCCGGATCTTCCCGTTCTTCTTGGAGACGGGGACGATGTTGGCTACCCAGTCGGGATGTTGTTCTTCCCTGACGAAGCCAGAATCAATAAGTTTTCTGACTTCTGATTGAATTGCCTCCATTATTTCTGGGCGAAACCGTCGCTGCTGTTGTTTGACAGGTTTACGTCCGGATTGATGTTAAGGCGGTGCATGGCCACTTGAGGATCAAGTCCTGGCATGTCCTCATAATTCCAGGCGAAGACGTCTATATACTCTTGTACAAGAGATATTAGATCCTTCTTCTCCGATGGTGACAGGCCGTCACTTATGAAGATGGGCTTAGGATTAGCCTCATCTCCTAGGTTGATCTGAACAACCTTGTCTTCTGTGGGTGGCTCGCGCTGTTCAAAGCGGGTATCCCAAAGAGCATTCAACTGTTTGATCCAAGGATCTGTATCAGATTGGATCATTTCTTCATTTTTATCTTCCAGGTGGCTTGTCGAAACCATGTTCACTGAAAGTTCCTTGAAGATGTTGCCGACACTGACATCTGACTCCCAAGATGATGTGTCCGAAGAGTAATCGTTGCTCGACGATTCTTGAGAATCGGAGGCTGATGGGACCGGAGTTGATACGTAGCCCAACCCCCGGCGCGTCCGATGATAATAATCGGGGGCCTTCCCTTTCGGCACAAAGGATCGAAGTAGCGTTCTCCTTCCTTTGCCGAAGTTCAACCCGGGTCTGTTGGTTAGATCGTACCCCATGCACTTCATCATTTTGAGCGCTTTTGGTTCATAATGACTGAGCTGAGGGGACTCTTCCTCACTTTCTGAGTCTTCGCGGGGCATTGGCTCAGACGAGATTCTCCCAAAAAGAATTGGTTTTTGGCCTTTTCGTCTGGCTGGAACCATGAATATAGATTCTTGCGCATTACCATTGTCTCGGTACGTTTCGAAGGACGATTTCACTGGTACATGCAATGATGTCAAGGCACCCATTGCCGACCAGAGATCGTCATCTATATCAGTGCTGGTATCTGACGGTATTGAATCAGAAGCACACACAGAAAAATACGCAAAATCTAAATCTTCATTGATATACCAACCGCCTACATCATCGGTGGTATTATCGACATCGGGCTTATTAGTGCCTGTTACAAGTGGTTCTAACTCCCACAGGCACTCTTCTTTTTCAGGCTCAGTGTCAGCCTCATTACCAGAGTCTGGCTCCTCTGGTTGTGGGGCTTTATCCGTCTCCACCGGATCTTGGTACAGCAAAGAGTCGGTGAAATAATTCTCGACCCCTTTGAACGGATACCTTTTGGCGATCAACGTCTGCAACTTTCCACTCCCGTCAATGTACTTCATGACTTGGTGGAGAGTGGAGGGAACGATGGAGTTGCGGTGAATCCACGGTCGTCCCAGCAATAGATTGTAGGAAGTGTCAGCGTCGATGATGTAGCATGTCACTTCCGACTTGAGGCTTCCAATCTGACACCTGAGCTTGATTTTCCCCATCGGACGGGTCTGGTTGGCATTGAACCCATAGATAGTTGTCTGGGTGGGGCTCAAACGATGGGTAGGAATGCCGAGATGTTGCATGACCCGGCGAGGCATGATGCTCAACGCGGACCCTGGATCTACCTGGATGCGGTTCACCTCGGACGATCCAATATACCCTGTGAAGTACAGGGGTCGATCATGCTTCCCTTTAACCTGCATATCATCTGCCGTGAAGGTGATGCAGGGGGCATTCTGGGAGGTGTGGAGGCAATCCTCTACATCTTCCTCCTTCGGCACCTGGGTCATAAAGACCTCAGCATTTGCCAGGCCTTCTTGCAGAGCTTCCCTGGTAGACTTCGATAGTCTAAGAAGTTCGTACAAGGTAATGCGTGCCGGAATGTTGGCCAACTGAGCCAGGACATCAAAGCGGTAAGGTGCCGTAGATCCTTCCGCGATGCCTTTTGAAGGGCTCGAGAAAATCGAGTCTCCTTCTGCTTTTCCACAGGTGGCTTTGTGGAGGGCCTGACTGGCTCCGCAGTTGGTTGTGGAGGGGCTACTGCCGTCTCGCCGTACTGTTTCAAGTACGCCTGTCCTGAACGGGTTCCCGCCATTGGTTGGTTGGGCTCTGCGGCCAAGACTATCGTTTCCTCCTCTGAGTCGGTCAGTGAAGGGACATCAGTCTCCGCTTCTCGGGAAGAGGCGCATACCACGTTGCAAGATGAAGCTTTTGCCTTGCCTTTGGATTTCCTGTTGGTCACAGTAGTCCATTGCCGTGCATCGACAAGGTCAGGGTGGACCCACATGATTTCCCTTGAGGTGTAGGGACGGGTACCAAGCCTTTCTCTTGCTGCTGGTGAGGGTCTGTGTTGACTATTCTCAGTTCTCCTCTTGGAATAGGGATCACCCCCGCAGGCGTTGGGGGTTGTCTTCCGAATTGGAGAGCTGACGTCACATTAGCTGTCACCTTCTTCTGTTCTGGTCGGAGTTTTAACACCTCCGCATCAATCAGAGCTTGAAGGACATCCTTGAAAACGTAGCAGCTTTTGGTAGGGTGTCCCAACATTCTGTGGTATAGACAGTAGTTGGGATTGTCAGTCTTGCCGACTTCCTCGGGGCGCCTAGCTTCAGGGAGCTTCAGTCGGTTGCTCTTGTGAGTAGTTTGAAGAGTGAATCGACATGTTCCTCCTTGAAGGAATATTGCTTGTTGGCGCGAGGCTGACTTGAAGAGCCACTCGCCCTGCCTGATTGAGGTTTGGCGGGAGATTTGGTCTCCGTTGCCAAATTATCCTTCCGCTTTGTTTGGAGGGATGTGTCTGGCGCACGCCTTGTTGACCTTTCCGGCCTAGGCTTACCTTCCTCCGCTCTGACGCGGGCAACGATCTCCTCAGCCTGCTCACCTTGTTGGATTAATTGTTTTCAGGTGCGGCTTTCAGCAACTCCTATTTGAGCAAGGAGTGAGGTTTGGAGATTGTGGCGGCATGTTTCCACCAGGGTGGCCTGGGTCATACCGCTTGGACACCGGAGTGCCATGTTCCGAAATCTTTCCACGAAAGATTTGACGGACTCCCCTCTCCGCTGTTTGGTAGCCAAAAGGGTGGGCATCGTGACTTCGGAGTCATCTTCGAAGAAGCGTGTTAAGAACAGCTTCTCCAAATCGCCCCAGTTCTTGATAGAACCTTCTGGGAGCTTCATGAACCATTCAAAGGCCAACCCTTTCAGGGTGCCGATGAACAGACGCGCCAGGATAGCATCGTTGTCTACTACATTCCCGGTTTGGGATTTGAAGTAGTAGATGTGCTGGTTGGGTGACCCCTTTCCGTCGAATGCTTGGAGGGTTGGAGCCTTGAACTTAGGAGGGTATGGAACTAAGTCCCACTCAGCCGGATAGGGCCGGACCACTCCCACTTCTTGGAGGTCTTTGCGATTGGCAAGGGCCTCGAGGCGTCGCTCCAATTGACTCATTCTCTTAGCATGAGCCTTTCCCTGGTCTTGGTCGCCCTTTACTTGCGACGAGGATTTGGGCGAGTCCGCAGCAGATTGCCGTGCCTCCTCAGAAGGTTCGGAAGATGAGCTTTCTCCCTCTCTCCTATTGCCCTTTGACTTTTTAGGAGGAGATTTCCTCCTGTCTTTGAGCAGCTGTGCAATTGCCTGCTTGAGGGAGTCGATAGATTCCTGCTGAGAAAGAATCATATCCATTTGTGCCTTCTGGATCTGCTCCAAACGTCTAGCCGTCTCGTCAGGAGTGCCTGTCATGTAAGCGGAGGTCTCCTTCTCGACGGAAGAGTTCGAAGCCCTAGATCCTGCTACGGCGGAGTGAGAATCGTTCACTTCAACGCCGTGGGCTAAGGCATGATAGTCAATTGGGGGAATGGCCCCCGTCCGGGTGCGAGTGTGTCGATACACCCTTCCGGTTCAGAGTCAGACTCGGACTCATCTGAGCTGACTGCAAGTTGTTTTCCCTTGCTCCTGCTTGTCATATTCGCAGTGAGCTCCGGGTACTCTACGTCAGAGAAGGTTCTCCTTCTGTGGGAGCGCCTCCTTTTAGCTGACGGGGGAATCAGGGTCAACTGTCTGATCAAAGACTGCTGGTTCACACCTGACTCACAATGGCATCCAGAGAGTATGGAGATAAGCCGTTGGCAGCAGCATGACGGAGTGACCTGATTGGCACTTCTTTTCTTTGTCAAGTAATCCCTCAAATCCATGGGAGGGGGATTGAAAAGACTAGCCTCGCATCGTCGGAGACGGGAGGCATCCATGTGCTGTGCAGTATAGACGCAGACTTCAGGGACGCGGTTCTCGCGACGCGGCTGTGTAACGCGCGTCTGGCGTCTCTGCTGAGATGAAACGCGAGTC
Organism: Agave tequilana; assembly: GCA_038442645.1. NCBI lineage: Eukaryota > Viridiplantae > Streptophyta > Magnoliopsida > Asparagales > Asparagaceae > Agave > Agave tequilana. The sequence goes on from JAVJIF010000809.1 coordinate 6,630, forward strand.
TCGCGTTGCTGCCTGGTGCGTCTGGGCAGAGACACTTGATAGAGAATGGGCTGCTGGGCCCCACGCCTGTGGGCGCGTGCTTCTTGCGTTTGACGAGACGCAGAAGCTTCGCCTTGGCGTTTGGTAAGTTGGTCTTCAGAGGACTCAACTTGAGGAGTCTCGCGTTTGGGACGCCAAACGCGGATTTCATGTACTGGACGTGGCGCGAGAAAGGCGCGAGATTGTGCGTCGCGTCCAGCCTCAGTTGGACAACCAGCGGTTCCAACTTGGAGCTGACGCGCACGTCTCCTCTGTCGTCGCTCGGCGTTTCGGTTGCGTCGTGGAGGTGGAGAGTAACCAACGACGACCTGATGTTGATCGTCAGAGAGTTTAACACGCGGGTCTCCTGAGAGACGCTGACGCGGGTCTTCTCCGGAGTTGGTCGCAACAGCAACTGTGCTTGGGATCACGCGGGCCTTCTGGGAGGCGTTGACGCGTGAACTTTGCTGGGCACAGTGGGCAGCAGCAACGGCGCCCAAGAGAGCTTCAGGTCGGGCTTCGGGGCCATTCCCTGCTGAGACCCTGCGACAGACGCGGGTCTTTGGGCTCTTGGAGCCAGAAGAGAGAAACTCTTCATATTTCGCCTGGTCGAACTCGACGACGAGCGATTCGACCATCTTCCCCTTACGGAGGACGTCATCCTGCGCCACGATCTGTTCGTCAGTGACGAAAGTAGTCCCCAGCGGAGTCGCCATCTCTTGTATGACCCGGGAAAGGGAGAAGACAAGAATTTGTGGTAAAAGTTTTCCTTGAATCAAATGAAAAGGATTACAACAAAAACTGTTCCTTTCGGTTACAAGGGAGGGAGAATATTGAATCTTGAATTCCCCCTTTGTTTAATGCTGGGTTCTTCGTGTGGCGGTGGAGAGTGAATCTTGTTCTCCGTTGACCAGATGACCGTCCTTCTGGGATCTCCTCTTCGGCCGGTAGAAAGAGTGACACAGCTCTGTCTACCAAAACTCTAAAAGAGAAGGTAGGCGAAATCTAGCTCGTACGCAGCGAACTTGCTGAAGAGTGGATTTGCTTCTTTTCTCTCTGTGTTGCCCTCTGTCTCTCTTCGTCTGATTGCCTCTCTGATCTTCGATCTATTGCCTTTTTTTTATTGCCCTTTGCTCATAGCAAACGAGGCTATTTATAGAGGTCTCGGGGGTGAACGTGCCCCCTGAAAACGCTCCACAATGAGGGGCCACTTCTCCGCTACATGGGCGGTAACTAACCCACGTGCCTGCTAAAGACACGCCACGATGGGGGCTGATTTCCCTTACGTGTAGGCAGTGATTGGTCCCTTAACCAAGGCGGTTATAACTGAGACGCGGGTTTTAGACCTTTGCGTCTTGAGGCTGAGACGCGGGTGTCAGGCCGACGCGCCTTGATGCTGAGACGCGGGTGTCGAGCCAACGCGCCTTGATGCTGAGACGCGGGTGTCGAGCCAACGCGCCTTGATGCTGAGACGCGGGTGTCGAGCCAACGCGCCTTGATGCTGAGACGCGGGTGTCGATCCAACACGCCTTTATGCTGAGACGCGGATGGTAGTCCCTCGCGTCTAGAGCTTGAAACTTTGCTTTTCAATGGCTTGTCCTCCAGTAACTTTTGGACAGCCTACAATGCTGAGACGCGGGTGTCGAGTCAACGCGCCTTGATGCTGAGACGCGGGTGATAGTCCCTCGCGTCTAGAGCTTGAAACTTTGCTTTTAATGGCTTGTCCTCCAGTAACTTTTGGACAGCCTACAGAACCCCCTCCAAAGTTTTCAATATTTCGCAGTTAACTGGGACGGATTTCGAAATACTTTGGATTTTAGCCATATTTGCTTTCATGACTGGACTGTTAGTGCTCCGGGTTTGATTTTATCTGGAGTTGGTCTTCGTGAGTGTACTGTTTGAACTCTTTGAAGCCACCAGAGTTGATCATGTTGAGTGTCTAGATGCACAGTCTAAACCTCCCCGATTGCTTTTAATCTGTCACGGGTGTGCTTTAAGCCAGGAGTGGTTGGTCGTCTGCTTGCGTCAGTGTACTGTTGAACTGATTTTGCAGAAGCAGGAGGCCGAACGCAGGTTCTTTTCGAAAAGCCGAGATGGTACTGCTTTAAAGACGCGACTTCTGTAGGGTGCGTCCTTTGGCAATGGAAACGCGCCCGATCTTCCATAAGGCAGACGCGATGTTGGGCCCGCTGGGTCGGACGCGGACTTCGTAGAGAGACGCGACCTTCCGAATGCATTTATGGAGATGCTGACGGGTCATGTCCATCGAAGAGATGCGTCCTTTGGGTGCGAATCTGTGCCGTGTCATGATTACGCCGCCAGCTGGCCTGGGGAACCGGCAGGATTTCACCTTTTGGCGCGCGGACTTCCCGGTTCATTAACTGAACCGCGCCACGTGTCAAATGATGACTCGCTGCGGAGTCGTGACGCATGATCTTCGCGATGATTTGTTCCACGCGTCGATTTTTCATTGGACTGAAGGCGTTAATGCCTTTTAATGCGAAACGGCGCTAGCGGTTGGAGACCAGTGTCTTCGACGGTTCCCAAAGCGGCGTTCCACGCGTCAGTCCTCCATTGGACTTTGACAGTTGTGCGCGACGGTTCCGATTGATGCACCATTAATAACAGTTATTAGGGTCTGCCTATAAATAGGGCTAACCCTCTTCCTCTTTAACAATCCAAAGTTGGATTGTTTCCGAGAAATCCTGCCTTCTCTAGAGTTTCCAACAGGGATTCTGCCTCCATGGACGAAGGTGACTCCGTGGATGAAGATGACCCAGAGCCTTCATGCTTCTGTTTGGTCTCTTCAGACGGAAGCGTCTCTTTGATCGCCTTTCATGTCTCTGTTCTGATGCAGAGAAATCTGCTCTTGACGGAGGCCTCTGCGGGTATGCCATTCCGACCCGCCATGATGTCTTCAGTCCACCCAAACTTGCACTTTGGCATCTCCTGAAGAGATTGTCATCTGGAATTTTCTCATGAAGTCTGAGTTGGTGCATTCCTTCTGGAATTTACGCCGCCAACTTCCTCTCTGGACGCGAGTGCTGAAATCCTTGGCACTTGGCGCGGTATTTGCTCATGAAGCTCGCGTTTTAAGGCCATTGACTTGGATGAATTCCAAATTGGGCTGAAATTTTCAGACCCGAATCTTGCAACTCCTGTTTATTCAACAGAGAGATGGTAGTTTTCGGCGTTTGAAGTTTTTTGCGTCTTGTGCTTTTAGGCGCGAGCGTAAGATGAGGCTGCGTTTGAATCCTGTGTGTTCCACAGTTCTGATTCGCGTCTGTCTCTGTTGGCGCGGTATTTTAATTGACTGCATGGGCTTATTCCCGCGTCTGCAGCCTTTGACAATAGCCGCGTCTGTCACTTAGTTTTCTTTTGTTGAAGTACACTAAGTTCCAGATTTTCTAACCCCCTTGTTTATTCTTTGCAGGTAGGCTTGATTGTCCTTTTTCAGGTTCGCTGGGCCCCTGGAAGAATATTTCAGCCGGCGGACTTATTCGATGTTCGTCCACGAGGGAATATATTATGGTCCTCGTCGTCAACAAGGGAATATATTATATCCCTGACGAGGACTCGACCCTCGCCAAGGTCTCTTCAGATCCACTGCACCAGTTATGCCTGCTGGCAAGAGATGGTCAGGGTAAGTATGGCGGCGAGGGGGCTACAGTGGATAAGGTGGCAGGTAGGATCCTCTTCCTCTCCCACCCCAGAAGTAACATCGAGGACTCCTCATGTCTGCTGGATGGTCTGCTGGGGAAAGAGATGTTCATGAATGAAGGGTTGTAGGACTTTCTGCTGCCACCAGACCTCAAGAACACCATTGCTCTTAGCTTAGTCAGCTAGGGCTCTTTCGATGTTTACATCATGCATCGTGGTGTAACCAGCTTCTATTGTAGCCACAAAACATCGCGCACTTGGAATCAGACGCGGCTTTAAGGAGTGAGTGCAACCTCTGAGAGAGAGAGGGACTTCTTTGTACTCCTTAATTGTAACACTCCATCTTATTGTAAGAGAGCGTTTTGACTGTAACACTCAATCTTATTGTATAAGAGAGCGTTTTTGTATCACTTTCATATGCCTGGAAAATAAAAGTGACACTTCTCTTTTTGCCTCTTTCATTGTCTTGAACTTTTTGTCTTCAGTTAGACGCATAGAAGCAAAGAGTCTTTGACTTTGTCAAAATTATGATGGTAATTTTAATAAGTCAAACTTTGTGGAGAAAGATCCTATTTCAGGAACTCTCATGATACTGTCAGAGGTGTAATATTAACTTGACAGAGATAAATTTTTGATGGACCTGCCACTTTATAAGAGAAAGTGACAAGTAGAATTGGTACCCCCCAGGGAGGGTGAACTTTTATCAAGTGTTTGGGATTAACTTGATTGAGCTCAACTGGGAATTTGATGGAAACACTGTTGATGGTGTAGTATTAACCTAACAATGTTTTTAGGTAGACTTGTTATTCTATTGAAGAGAATAACAAGTGAGACTAGACTCGTGGGGAATCTAGGAAAGTTTGTTACCGTCAGAGGTGTGATATTAACTTAACGGGTTGGAAGTGGTCTTGTCAGAAGTGTAATGTTAACTTGACAAGGATGTGAGTCAGAGGTGTGATATTAACCTAACTCAGAAGTGTCACTGTCATAGGTGTAATGTTTAACTTGACAGTGAGGGTAATGCTAGAGGTGTAATGTTGAACTTAGCATTGGTCATCTCGGCTTGGATAAGGAAGTCGAGGAAAAGGTCAAAGCCATAGGTGTATTGTTGAACTTAGCAATGACTTGGATGCTAGAGGTGTGGTGTTAACTTAGCATCATCCATTTCAGCTTCGATATGGAAGTCTGAAGAAGAGTGACTGTCAGAGGTGTAATATTAAACCTGACAGAAACTTGATTACTGTTTAGAGGTGTGGTGTTAAACTTTAACAGTAATTTGTCAGAGGTGTGATATTAACTTGACAAAGATTGCCTCATGATAAGAGCAATTTGAGGACCTGTCATTCTATTGGTGAGAATTGACAAGTGAAAATTTGAAGTGCCAGAGATGTAGTGTTAACTTGGCAAATTTGAAAATTTGATACTCCGTGTAGAGTTGACAAACAAAATTTATACTCGACAAGGAATATTGAAAAGTTTCCATTACCAGAGGTATAGTGTTAACTTAGTAATGGTTGTATTTTGTAGACCTACCATTCTGTGGATGAGAATTGGTAGGGGATTTTGGAGGAAAGAGTGGAGCCAAGTCCACTTTAGGATTTTTAGCAAATCCTCAGCTATCAACGGATTTGAGGTTCCTTTACCAACTACCGTTTGAGTTGGGCTAGCCATGCTATTCCCCTCAGCATGATGAGTTGTCGAAGACTTATGTTGGGCTTAGAAGCTAACATTTTCCTCTATCCTTAGCCGTCGGAGGTGTCGGATCAAATGGGAACGTGTCCCTTAGGATTTTTAGCAAATCCTCAGCTGTCAACGGGTTTGAGGTGCCTTTACCAACTACCGTTTGAGTTGGGCTAGCCATGCTATTCCCCTCAGCATGATGAGTTGTCGAAGACTTATGTTGGGCTTAGAAGCCAACATTTTCCTCTATCCTTAGCCGTCGGAGGCGTTGGATATTAATGAAGAAGCTCTTCTTGTTTTGATCAGAGGTGTATTTTTAACTTGATTAGAGGGGTACTATTAAGGATAGTACTTCTTCAAGAATCTGCCATTGATCGGCATCATGAGCGTATCGCCATTCGAGGTTATGAGGCGATATGACCCATTTGAGTAGACTGACTCTACTACAAATGGTCCTTCCCATTTGGGTTGGAATTTTCCTTTTGTCTTGTGCGTCATTACCATGGGTCTTCTGACGGCTAAGACAAGATCGCCTTTCTTGAAAGTTCGCACTTTAACTTTCTTGTTGAAGGCTCTGGTAATTCGAGCTTGGTAGAGCTCGATTTGCTGTTGGGCCTGCAGACGCTTATCGTCTAAGGCTTCCAGTTCTTGGAGTCGCTGTCGATGCTTCTCCTCGGTTGTCATCTCCGCTGTCAAGGCGACGCGTAGAGATGGAATTTGGATCTCCAGTGGGAGTACGGCTTCGCATCCGTATACCAAAGAAAATGGCGTAGCTTTAGTTGGGGTTCGCACAGTTGGGCGATAGGCCCATAAGCATTCACCTAACTTGTCGTCCCAGTCTCGTTGACTTTTCGAGACGAACTTCTTGAGAAGCTTACTAATAGTCTTGTTGAAAGCTTCTGCAAGGCCGTTAGCGGGTGGATAGTATGCCGTTGAGGACACACTCTGGATTCTGAACTTAGCGCAGAATCTCTGGAATGCCTGGCTGATGAACTGAGCTCCATTGTCATGGACAATTCGCCAGGGTACACCGAAACGGTAAATAACATGATGTTTCACGAACTTGATCACGTTAGATGATTTTACCTCCTTCAAAGGAACAGCTTCGGCCCATTTGGAGAAGTAATCGGTTATCGCCAGAATGAACCGATGTCCTTTTGATGATGGCGGGCTGATAGGACCAACCACATCCATCCCCCACATTTCAAATGGCCAGGTAGAGGTCGTAGAGTGGAGGTACCCTGGTGCTTGATGGATGAAATCGCCGTGCACTTGGCAGGCGTGTCATCTTTTGGCATAAGTGACAGCATCGGCAATCATCTTGGGCCAGTAGTAACCCAATCTTTGGAGTCGATGTGCCAGTTTCGGGCCAGGTTGATGGGCTCCACACATACCGTCATGGGCTTCCCTCAATATTTCTTGGGCTTCTTTTGGTGAGAGGCACCGGAGCAAGATCCCGTCATGCGATCGACGATACAATGTTCGCGTAATCGCATTATAATATAATTTGGGGGCTTTCCTTCGAATGGCAGCCGCCTCTTTGGTGTCTTCAGGCAAAATGTCGTATAAGACGAAATCAATGTAGGGGAATCGCCAGTCTCTAAGCTCTGGACCGGTTGATGCTTCAAGTGCTTCTTCGCGGTGACGACCTCCCGTTGACTCCAGATAGTCCTCGAGAGCATTTCTCGGGCAATATAGGTCATGGCTGTAGACGAATATCTTCTCCATTGCTCCAGCTGGAAGAGCTAAGGAGGCAGCCAGGGATGCGAGTGCATCTGCGTGCGCATTTTGCCTGCGCGGTACATGGTCGATGTAGAAGCTTGTAAATCCTTCGGCCATGCGGATAGTTGCGTTGTGGTAGGGTACTAGGTCCTCATGTCTGACTTCGTACTCCCCGCGAACTTAGCTGACGATGAGTTTAGAATCACCGTATGCCTCGAGATTTTTAACGCCAATCTCATCGGCGAATTGCATCCCAATCAAAAGAGCGTTGTACTCCGCCACATTGTTGGAACAAGGCTCAGTTAATGAGACAGCTCGGGGAAACACATAATTTTGTGGGGATACGAGTACTACTCCTACCCCCGCTACTACGTGTCCCTTCGGGTTTGTTCTAAACGTCTAGCCGTCTCCTCAGGAGTGCCTGTCATGTAAGCGGAGGTCTCCTTCTCGACGGAAGAGTTCGAAGCCCTAGATTCCGCTACGGCGGAGTGAGAATCGTTCACTTCAACGCCGTGGGCTAAGGCATTATAGTCGATTGGGGGAATGGCCCCCGTCCGGGTGCGAGTGTGTCGATACACCCCTTCCGGTTCAGAGTCAGACTCGGACTCATCTGAGCTGACTGCAAGTTGTTTTCCCTTGCTCCTGCTTGTCATATTCGCAGTGAGCTCCGGGTACTCAACGTCAGAGAAGGTTCTCCTTCTGTGGGAGCGTCTTCTTTTAGCTGACGGGGGAATCAGGGTCAGCTGTCTGACTAAAGACTGCTGATGTACGCCTGATCCGCAACGGCACTCAGAGAGCATATGGATGAGCCGTTGGCAGCAACACGACGAAGTGGCCTGATTGGCACTTCTTTTCTTCATCAAATAATCCTCAAATCCATAGGAGGGGATTGAAGAGGCTAGCCTCGCAACGTCGAAGACGGGAGGCATCCATGTGCTGTGCAGTATGGACGCAGACTTCAGGGACGCGGTTCTCGCGTCGCGGCTGTAGAACGCGCGTCTGGCGTCTCTGTTGAGATGAGACGCGAGTCTCGCGTCGCTGCCTAGTGCGTCCGGGCAGAGACGTGTGAGAGAGAGTGGGCTGCTGGGCCCCACGCCTGTGGGCGCGTGCTTCTTGCGTTTGACGAGACGCAGAAGCTTCGCCTTGGCGTTTGGTAAGTTGGTCTTCAGAGGACTCAACTTGAGGAGTTACACATTTGGGCCGCCAAACGCGGATTTCACGTACTGGACGTGCCGCGAGCAAAGCGCCAGATTGCATGTCGCGTTTAGCCTCAGTCAGACAACAAACGGTTCCAACTTGAAGCTGACGCGCACGCCTCCTCTGCCGACGCTCGGCGTTTCGGTTGCGCCGTGGAGGAGGAGAGAAACCAACAACTTCCTGGTCTGCAGAACCAGGGACGCTCACCACGCGGGTCTCCTGAGAGACGCTGACGCGGGTGTTCTGTGCGACGCGGTTGATCGCAACAGCAGTAGTGCCTGAGACCACGCGGGCCTTCTGAGAGGCGTTGGCGCGTGTACCTTGCTTGGCACAGTCGGCAGCAGGGGAGCTCGAGAAAGCCACAGATCGGGCCTCGAGGCCATTCCCCGTCGAGACCCGGCGGCAGACGCGGGTCTTTGGGCTCTTGGAGTCGGAGGAGAGAAACTCTTCGTACTTCGCCTGGTCGAACTCGACAACGAGCGATTCGACCATCTTCCCCTTACGGAGGACGTCATCCTGCGCCACGATCTGTTCGTCAGTGACGAAAGTAGTCCCCAGCGGAGTCGCCATCTCTTGTATGACCTGGAAAAGGAGAAGACAAGAATTTGCAGTAAAAGTTTTCCTTGAATCAAATGAAAAGGATTACAACAAAAACTGTTCCTTCCGGTTACAAGGGAGGGAGAATATTGAATCTTGAATTCCCCCTTTGTTTAAGGCTGGGTTCTTCGTGTGGCGGTGGAGAGTGAATCTTGTTCTCCGTTGACCAGATGACCGTCCTTCTGGGATCTCCTCTTCGGCCGGTAGAAAGAGTGACACAGCTCTGTCTACCAAAACTCTAAAAGAGAAGGTAGGCGAAAGCTAGCTCGTACGCAGCGAACTTGCTGAAGAGTCTTCTCTCTCTTTGTTGATGATCTCCTCCCTCTCGTCCGATTAATGCCTATCGCCCCGACCTCATAGCAAACGAGGCTATTTATAGAGGTCCCAGGGGTGAACGTGCCCCCTGAAAACGCTCCACAATGAGGGGCCACTTCTCCGCTACATGGGCGGTAACTAACCCACGTGCCTGCTAAAGACACGCCACGATGAGGGCTGATTTCCCTTACGTGTAGGCAGTGATTGGTCCCTTAACCAAGGCGGTTATAACTGAGACGAGGGTTTTAGACCTTTGCGTCTTGAGGCTGAGACGCGGGTGTCAGGCCGACGCGCCTTGATGCTGAGACGCGGGTGTCGAGCCAACGCGCCTTGATGCTGAGACGCGGGTGTCGAGCCAACGCGCCTTGATGCTGAGACGCGGGTGTCGAGCCAACGCGCCTTGATGCTGAGACGCGGGTGATAGTCCCTCGCGTCTAGAGCTTGAAACTTTGCTTTTCAATGGCTTGTCCTCCAGTAACTTTTGGACAGCCTACACTAACACTTTTTCTTTTTCCTTTTATTCTCTTCCTTCTTTCAAAAAAAAAATCTCCAGATTGAAAAGAAATTTCATACTCTTTATAAAAATACCAAAAGATTGTAGGAATTACGGGAACCTTATTAATGAATCTTTATTTTTGCCTAAATAAACAAGAAAGATTGGTTTGACTAAAAAGTTAGAAGGGATAAGGAAAATAACTCATACCTTTTATTTAGCCTTAGTAGAATATGCATAACCCACACACACATGCTTGGGATTTAGAGACACAATTCTAAAAAAAAAGTTGGATAATTGTGCCTCAAGAAGCATGATTACTCACGCCAAAAAAAATTTTATATACAATAATGTATAAATAAATCTTGATTTTGTGGCCTACTCCACTTGCATATTTAACCTGAAGGGTGTTTTTCTACCTGGTGCCCTAAGACCATCTGGTTTGGGAGTTATGGTTTGATATATGTTACATAAGTGAAGTAGAAAGCCTAATGGAACCAAGAATAATAAGTAAATATTAATAAAATTAAATGATATTCAAAGTTGAGTTGAAAAATCTCAAGCACATCACACTTACACATTATGCATATCTATCTAAAGCAAAATAAAAGAATGAGTTAGAAGTACAAGATCTTTTCTAAATTTAAAGAAAAACCATAGTTCTTCTTTTATGAAGGCTAAAGTATAAGAGGACTTATGAAGGTTAAACCTAATTCTTATATCATTCGGTCATTTTTACTTAGATGATTGAAAGTTCTTTTTCATGACAAAATTCTTTCTAACAACTAACTTCTTTTCTTTACTTACTGGATTTTGTGGTGCAATCCGCAAAAAATCCTAAAGAGACAACACTCCTCCTCTAGGGGAAACCTAGAGGTTTAAAGGCTTGTTGCACATGCTCAGTGCAATCGCGTCACCTGCGAAAGTGGTATAATAATTTTCTTATTTTTGTTTTGCTCAGAACGAGCAAAAAGATAAGTGTGGGGGTGTGATTGGTCTCTAATTTTACATAATTTTCATCACATTTTCATGTAAAATTTTGCTAATAAAACCTTGCTTGCTTGATCCTAGGTCCATGGTGTGCAAATGAAGAATAAGACCTAAATCACCATTTAATTGGTGATTAAAAACCTACCAAGTAGGCATTGACTTTAGAGTGAAGATTTTGTCAGCCCAGTGTATCAAATCGTTAAATCTAGAAGATCAAGGCGTCAGAAGACAGACTAGACGACGCGCTGCCCGAAGCCAGGCACGCGCCGCCCTGGTAGGGCCGCGCGCTGCCCGAAGCCAGGCACGCGCCGCCCTGGTAGGGCCGCGAAAACGCGGCCCTTTGGGCGCGCGCGTGCCTGCGCTTCAGGCCACGGGCCACCCACGTGGCCCCCTTTCCCCTAGTGCCTATAAATACACCCCAGTGGTCTTCAGTTGAACCAGATCCAGAGAATATAGTTGTAATTTGTGTTTTGTTACTAGGAATTGTAGTTGCTTTAGTTTGCTTTTTTTAGTTTTAGTTTTAGCCATTAGAGTGAAAGAGAGAAAGTGTGTAAGTGTTGTATTTAAAGGGTGACAAGCTAATACAAGTACTACTTCTCTTTCTTCTTTCAATTTACTTGTGCTTTCATTTGGTTTTTACTTTCTTGTTGTAGTGTAACTTCCCTTCTCTCTACTTCTTTTCTTTTTGTTGCTTCTTTTCTTATCATGTCTAACTAACTCCTCTATTGCATGGCTAACTAACTACTAACCCACTAATTTCTACCTTCTTATTGATAACCCAAATGAGTCAATAGTGTCAAACAAGCCTTGTACAAATAAGAGCTATGGCATCTTAAGACGAGGGTTCTAACTCTAACTTACCTACAAGTATTTACCTCCTTATATTTCATGCTTAAATGGTTTTTGATGATCTATGGGTGTTGTACTTTTCTTGTTGTTGTAAGTTAGAGACTTTCCTTTTAACTTTGCCGATACCATTAGTGCACTCGCGTCTTCCCGTATTCTCGCCTTCTATTGGATCTTGATATGGGAATGTCCGAGTTTTTGTCGTGTAAAGCTAAGTTATAGGAAAAACTTTCACTCGATTTCCACGTGAATAGTTCTAATGCATAAGGGTTATACTTGCCTATGATCCATCGTGAGGCTACATCTTCAAGAAATTAGAGATTAGTGGGAGCAATTAGTAGAGAGTTAGCCATGCGTTCTTACCATTAAGAAAAACTCCAACTTTTACAAATCACCAAAACATTTTCCAACAATTCTTGAAATAACTTGTTTTCACTTTTCAATTCTTTATTTGGAAACAAAGAACTTTCTTTCTTCTTGAACTTTGAAGCCGTATCAAGCTTCCATCGCTCTCCCTCCTTGTGGATACGACCCGTATAGCCACTTCGCTACTACGGAAGAATCGCAAAAGCAGTAACATCAACCCACACTCTTTTTACTTATTCTTGTGCTTGCTTTTTGCCGATCAAATTAAGGTCTATGGGTTTCAGATGCAAAGAGGATGCTCCGTCAATGAACACTTGAATCGCTACACGAAGTTTCTTACAGATCTAGTTAATGTGAATGTGGAGACTAGTGAAGAGGATAAGGCGGTAATACTTTTGAACTATCTTCCTAGGGAAGAGTATGAGACCTTTACTCTTACATTTCTCAATGGAAGAAAATCACTTAACTACAGCGAAGTGTCTGCTGCACTTGTGAGTTATGAAGCAAGAAGACAGGATAGATTTTCTTCTTCGGGAAGCACAACAGCAGAGGCATTGGCGGTAAGAGGCAGGAGTTCCAATAGGAAGGGAAGAGATGATTGGGGAAGATCGAAGTCTAGATCAGGTTTCAAAAATCTGAAGAAGAATCAGTGTGCCTTGTGCAAGGAACTAGGACACTGGAAAGCTGAATGCCCAAAGGCCAAAGGTAAGAAGATGGAGTCAAACCAGAGGCGAATCTCGCACAGGTGGATGGATCGGATGAAGACTCATTGGTATTCTCTCTCTGTTACTACTTCTACTGTTTGTAACTCAGATAATGCTGAGTGGATCTTAGATACCGGAGCCACCTATCATGCGTGTCCGAACAGGGTATGGTTTTCTAGTTTTGAGAAGCTAGATGGATGTTACACGGTCACAGGAGATGATCATCCGTGTAATATAGAAGGGATGGGTACAGTCCATATCAAGATGGATGATGGAATAGTACAAGAATTTAAGGAGGTGAGGTATGTACCTCAACTCAAAAGGAATCTTATCTCTGTTGGCGTTTTGAAAGCATTGGGTCAGGTGATATCTGTTTGAGATGGTGTTCTCAAGATGATCAAAGGATCGATGGTGGTGATGAAGGGCGTCCGTCGGGACAATCTCTACTACTTGAAGGGTAGTATGGTTACAGGTCAGGTGGAGACTTCTAGTTTTTCAGATGATGGTTACACGGAGGTCTGGCAGGTGAAGGTCGGACATGGAGGTGAAAGGTCTTTGCAAGCTCCTGCAAAGAAGGGATCATTGGAAGGTGCCGCTACCTGCAACTTGGAGGGTGAACACAGCGTTCTGGGCAAGAAGAAGGTGAAATTCAGCATCAGTACTCACCGCTCAGAAGGTATTCTTGATTGTGTTCACGTAAGCATTTGGGGACCTGCTAAGACTGCATCGCTTGGAGGTCACAGGTACTTTATCTCTTTTGTTGATAGTTTATCTAGGCATTGTTGGATATATCCCTTGAGACAAAGGTGTGAAGCCTTAGATATGTTGGTGAAGTGGAAAGGAAGAATGGAGAAGCAAATAGGTAGGAAGATCAAGGAGCTACAGATTGGTAATGTTGAAAGAGACATAAACCAATTCCTACGGTTTGGCCAGAACAATGGTATTGGTACTCACTTCACAAAAGGTATAAATGGATTGGCTAGGGAAATAAATCGTTCCTTGCTGGAGAAGGTTCGGTGTTTGTTATCTAATGCAAGATTAAACAAATCGTTTTGGGCTGAGGCGATTGTGTATGCTAGCCATCTCATAAATGGATCGACTGCGATAGGAGGTAAAGCTCCATTGAAAATTTGGTCTGGGAAAGTTGCTCAAGATCATGATTTGCTACGGGAATTTAGAAGTTCGACCTACTTCAGTGCCAAGGATGGCAAGGTGAATCCGCGAGCAAAGAGGTTTGTGTTTTTGGGTGTCAAAAGTAATATGAAAGGCTACAGGTTGTGGGACCTCGAAAATAAGAAAATCGTGTTGAGTAGGCATGTCACATTTGATGAGACTTCAATGTTGAAGTCTACCGTCTCTCAGCAGTTGGAGAGAACGGAGACCAAGGAAGTATCGTAGCGGGTGGAGGTTGTTGCTACTCCACCATCTCCAGTTGGTTCTGTATCAATGAAGACTTCACCGGATGTGACACCGGGTGGAGATCATGTAGCCAGGGTTGATGCTGAACAGGTTGAAGATATTGATGAGAATGTCGAGTTGTTTGCAGCCATTGGAACCAAGGTAAAACCACGCTCGTAGGTAAAGAAGCATGAATCTCAAGCTTGTGGTCGCGACAAGCTCAAGTTGAAGGCCGTTGTTCTCCATGATGGTCGTGAGGAGGTTCATATGACTCAGCCAGATAGGTTCGCTGCTACAAATACAAGTACAAGTGTTTGAGCTTGATGGAGCTCATTTGAATGAACTACGGTTGGCTTGATCCCTTGGGCAAGGTACGTAGGCAGCCGTAAAGGCGCAGCCATTTGGTGATGCAACCTGTATGAAGCTGTTTGGGTTCTCGAGAAGCTGATTGAAACTTCACATAGAGGTGAAGAGTTGTGGCCGATTGGAATTTCACGTAGAGGTGGAGAGACTTCACGTAGAGGTGAAGTGTTGTGGCTAGTTGGACTTCACGTAGAGGTAAGGTGTTGTGATCTCGATGAACAGGTTGATCTTCTGGTGAGAAGATGGTTGAGCTTGCATAGAAGGGGTGTGCATCCAGTTTGTTGAAGCCGATGATTGTGTTCGGTATGCTCTACTCAGACTTGGTTGGACCGTCAGCTGAAGACATGCAGACTAGATAGAGCTAGTCAATTGGAGAGTCAGTGTTAGCTCATAATGAGTTCTTCGTGAGGTCATGTAGTTGCTGAGTTGGAGACACGTTCGGTGATCGGCATGTATGGAAGTTCTCCTAAGGTGATGTGTAGGGAAGGCATGTGTGGTGCATTCTAGTTGGATAGCTGAGCTACAAATTTCAAGCCGAGATCGTGTGTCGATTTCACTGAGATCGTGTATCGATTTTGTCAGAAGTGCGCAAGCCGAGATCGTGTGTCAATTTCACCGAGATCGTGTGTCGATTTTCTTGGCCCAGAGGCCATCCACCCTAGTTTTGATGATGATTAACTCATGTAGTTATAGTTTACTAATAATCTTGTGATGTTTAGATTCAGATACTTAACCAAGATATTAGTAGGTGATTAGCCTCAACAAAGATGTTTTAGAGCTTTCACGTGGTGATTCAAGAGCCTGAGCGTCAAAGTCCATATTTAGCACTCGTTTGGAGTCAAGCTCGGTGGATCACGTTTGGATCGAGTCGACTTGGAGACGGCGATCTACAAGAAGATTTCGGTACAGTGTCTAATTTATAGTT
The DNA here is from genome assembly GCA_038442645.1 of Agave tequilana. Taxonomy (NCBI): domain Eukaryota; kingdom Viridiplantae; phylum Streptophyta; class Magnoliopsida; order Asparagales; family Asparagaceae; genus Agave; species Agave tequilana. The sequence continues at coordinate 21,904 of JAVJIF010000809.1, forward strand.
TAGATCCATTGTTAAAGATTAGATAGTATGGTATGCTCAAGTTCACAACACACACACTTGTTTAAGTTTCATGTTTTGGTTTTCGGTTTAACCGATCTTGGTTTTCATGAATAGATATAATCAACAAGTTTACATAGTTTAATGTATATTAGATTTGTTCTATATACATCTATGCTTCAACTATTTAAACAAACTTAGTTTGATAGTCTATTTCATGAGTTTGGAGTTTTGGTATTTTAACAAAACTTATTTTCAGATTTAATTATCAAAAACATTGATATATATATATATATCTTTATATGTATATTGGATTATATCCATATACTATATGCTTCAAAGTTGTTTCAATATCATGTTTTCGTATTTGGATGAGTTTTGGACAAAACGATTTTTCATTTCAAAAATCCAAGTTTTAGAAAATACGGATTTTGGTTTTCAGCAATATTTCTTAGTTACAAAAATATTTCAACTTGTTTGTAACATGTCTTGGTTTTACTCAAACATATTTGATTATCAAAGTATTATACTGAAACTATTTTTGTGGTTTTTTAGAGATTTTATGGGATTTATTTGATAATTAAAAGCCAAGTTTTCAAAACCTATAAATCCCTGTTCTGGCTTCTGTCGGTCGACCGGACCGGTCGACCGAGCTAGGGGTCTATCGACCGAGTCGGTCGACCGACGTGCACAGAACGTGCACGCCAGTTTGGCTGGAGGGCCGGTCGACCGACCCGGTCGACCGCCAGAGAACTTCTGCTCTTTGGAAAGCCCCGGTCGACCGGGTCGGTCGACCGGCAGAGAGCTCTGCTCTTTGTTCCAGGCCACGGTCGACCGGGCCGATCGACCGTTGCCCCAACGGTCATAAATTTGACCATTGGCGGTCGACCGGGCCGGTCGACCGACAGCCGTCCAGGCTGCTGACTGGACCCCAACGGCTAGATTTTTTTCCTAGCCTATATATTTGGGTTCTCTTGGATGTTTTGGATAGAATTTGAAGAGCCAAAAATTCCTATACTCTCTAGTATTTTTATACTAGATTCAAAAGAGTTTTGGGCTTTAAAGTTTACATTTGATTTGGTGTTTTTGATAAGGTTTGGAAAATCAAAGAAAAGTGATTTTGGGAAAGTGTTTTGGTTCATCTTCTTCATCCTTATTTCTAGTTTTTCCCAAGGGTTTTTTTGAGTATTTATTTTCCATTCCTTGTGTTTTTCTCACACTTGAGCCATATCATTCTATCCTCTCTATAGGATCTTTGTTTTGTGGGAAAAGAAATTAGTTTGTGGTCTTTTGATCACTAAGTTGTAAACCCTCCTTATTTGTGATATCCCTCTTGTGTAGAGGTTGATTATTGGTGTGGTGGTTGGCTCCCTCTAGTGAGAGGTGGAGGCTGTGTTGGTATCCCTCTTAGTGAAGAGACGGATTGTGTTTTTTTAGCTTTGTGTCTATCCCTCATTTGTGAGGTTGATATTGGTGGCTTTGTGCCTAGCCTCTAAGTGTAGAGGTTGTGTTGTAATTGAGAGAGGAGTTGTGTACTCCCGGTTATTGTATTGCCCAAATCCTCAGTGGAGGTTCCCTGTGTGAAAGTCCTGTGTGGACAAGTTAGTGGAAATCCATCTGTGTGAAGGCGGGGACGTAGAGCTGTGTGCTCGAACCTCGAAACATATTCGTGTGTTAGTGATTGATTCACTTTCTCTTAACTCTCTCTTTTACTTTGAGCATTGCATCTTATTGCCATATCATATATATGCTTGTGTTGTTTATGTGTGCCTCACTTGTGTTTAACCACGAGCGCTTCATATAGCACCTCAACTCTTATTCAGAGGAATCAAGAGGAGTTAGTCCAGAGCCCTTCACCGGAAATTCGGCTACACTCGTTGGTTACATTAAGTGTGTTGCCATTTATTTTTTAATTTTCGCATTTTGTTCATTAGATTAGCCGTACACCTATTCACCCTCCCTCTAGGTGTACTTACAATTGGTGTCAGAGCCTACGCTCCTGATATTTGGTTTAACTACCTAGGAGTGTGATCTTAGTTTTGTTAATCTAGATTTGCTTTTGCACATATATTGTTTGCACACATTCATGGATTGCTTGTCACCTCTCATGTTTGATGTTTCCAATATTGACATGTGAAAATTTAGGATGTCCATGTACTTGAAAACCCTAGGCTTGCATGTTTTCCTTGCCGCTACCAAGAAATCCTATCTTGATAATAGCAAGCATATAGAGGCCAATGTACAAGCCCTTGAGGCACTTAGAAGCGCACTTAATAAAGAATATTTGTGTATGGTTTCTCATTGTGATTCCGCCTTTGCAGTATGGAACACGTTGACCTTCTCCGAGCATCAAACGCCCAACTTTGTGGAGGATGAATCTAGTGGAGAATCCGAGCAACATTGCTACGTAGTCCAAGGGAATGACTCCCTTGAGGTATACTCGGAAACTCAATTAGATGGTGATGATGCTAGTTCTTCTTGTGATGACTATGTTGATCCAAATGCTTTGAATGAAGAACTATCAATTGTTTGTGAAAAATTACTAGAAAAATATAATCTTTTGAAAAAGAAGAGTTTTGAACTAAAAGAAGAAAATAAGGATTTGTGTTCAAAACTAGATTTGATTTTGCAAGAGAAAGTGGAGATTTCTAATGAAAGGGATTCATTAAAACCTAAACTTGAACTTGCCCTAAAAGAAAATGATATTTTGAAAAATAGAAATGATTGTAATGAAGTTTTAAAGAAAAATAAATTTATATCTTCAAAACTTGATTTTGTTGTAAAAGAAAATGATTATTTGAAAAAAAAAATTGATTTGATTTCAAAAGATTTAGAAGTTTGCCTAGAGGAAAATAAAAATTTGAAAATTGATATTGATTCTCATGTTTGCCATGCTAGTGTAGCTTCACTCTCTAGCTCACCTATTGCATGCTCCTCCTCTTCTATAATTGAAAATGATATAAATTTGTTAAAGAAGAATATGGATTGTTTGGGCTCCACTTTGAGCCGATGTGCCATGAACCATACACGTTTGGAATTTATGTTTCGAAAGAAATAAGTTCCATCTTTGCATGCACACAAACCACGGCATACACATGCTTCGCACGTTCATGTACACAACACTATGTATGCTTAAGGGTACACTTGTACGCATTGTGGACGTAAGTGTTGGCCCAGAGGCCTTCCACTCTAGTTTTGATGATGATTAACTCATGTAGTTATGTTTACTAATAATCTTGTGATGTTTAGTTTCAGATTCTTAACCAAGATATTAGTAGGTGATTAGCTTCAACAAAGGTGTTTTGGAGCTTCTTACATGGTGATTCAAGAACCCGAGCGACAAAGTCATATCTAGCACTCGTTGGAGCCAAGCTCGGTGGATCACGTTTTGGATCGAGTCGACTTGAAGACGGAGTTCGTCGAGAAGACCTCGGTACATAGTTTAGTTTTGTTTTTAGATCCATTTGTAAAGACTAGATAGTGTGATATGCTCAAGTTCACAACACACACACTTGTTTCTAGTTTTCATGTTTATTGGTTTTCAGTTTTTGGTTTAACCGATCTTGGTTTTCATGAATAGATAGATTCAAAACAAGTTTACATGGTTTAATGTATATTAGATTTGTTCTATATACATGCATGCTTCAACTTCTTAGACAAACTTATTTTGATATGCCTATTCATGTGTTTAGTGTTTTAACAAAACATATTTTCGGATTTAATGTCAAAAACATTGATATATATCTATTTCATGTATATTGGATTATATCCATATACAACATGCTTCAAGTTATTTAAATATCATGTTTTTGTATTTGGATGAGTTTTGAAAAAATCGGATTTCCATTTGAAAAATCCAAGTTTTAGATAATACGGATTTTGGTTTTTGGCAAAATTTGTAAGTCACAAAAATAGTTCAAAAAGTTTGAAATATATGTTGAATTTTTTCACACATATTTGATTTTCAAATTATTATACTGAACTTATTTTTGTGGATTTTTAGAAAATTTATGGAATTTTTTAGGATATTAAAAACCCAAGTTTTCAGTCCTTAATCCCTGCCTGCCTGGCTCTGGCGGTCGACCAGACCCAGAGTCGGTCGACCGGCGTCGACGTGCACAAGGATGTGCACGCTGACCAGCCACTTGAGCTGGTCGACCGGGCGGTCGACTGACTGCAAGTGCCCCACTCTCGGGTGGGGCCGATCGACCGGACGATCGACCGTGAGCAAGGCACGGTCGACCGAGCGGTCGATCGGCCAGAGAGCAATTTACTCTCTGGATTGGCACGGTCGATCGGGCGGTCGACCGGCAGGCTCAACGGTCAAATTTTTGACCGTTGGCTGGTCGACCGGAAGGCCAATTCTGTCCTAGTCAGCAGCCAACGGGCAAATCTCTTTTGGGGTTATAAATACCCCATTTGAAAGAGGTTTTTGTAAGATTTTTAGAGTGAAAAATTCTAGATCTCTTCTAGTGTTTTAAGCAAAAAGTTTTGAGTTCAAATTCCTATTCTCTATTTTGTTTTAAAGTGTTTTTATTTCAAAGAAAATAGTCTTTTGGGAATTGATTTTTGGTCTAAAAATTCTATATCTATTTGGTGTTTTTCCTAAGTGATTTTCTTTGATCAAAACACTTTGTTTTTCACACTTGAGCCATATCATTCTATCCTATCTATAGGATCTTTTTTTGTGGGAAAATTGTTTATGGTTGAGATAGACCACCAAGTGTTGTAACCCTCCTTACTTGTGATATCCCTCTTGTGTAGAGGTTGATTTTGATAGTGGAGGTTGTGTTGGTATCCCTCTTTGTGAAGAGGTGGATTGTGGTTGTTTGGCTAAGTGCCTTTCCCTCATTTGTGAGGTTGATTTGTGGTGGCTTTATGCCTAGCCTCTAGTGAGAGATTGTGTTTTTAAAGAGAGGAGTTGTGTACTCCCGGTTATTGTATTGCCCCAAATCCTCGGTGGAGGTTCCCTGTGTGGGAGTCCTGTGTGGACAAGTGGATTGGAAATCCTTCTGTGTGAAGGCGGGGACGTAGAGCTGTGTGCTCGAACCTTGAAACATATCGCGGTGTTTGCATTTGATCCATTGACTCTAACTCTCTCTCTTTACTTTGTGCATTGCTTTACTTTGCCATATCATATACATACTTGTGTGTTTGTGTGCCTCACTTGTGCTTAACCACGAGAACTTCATATAGCGCCTCAACTCTTATTCAGAGGAATCAAGAGGAGTTAGTCCAGAGCCCTTCACTGGGAATTCGGCTACACTCGTTGGTTGCATTAAGTGTAGTTGCAATTAGTTTTTAATTTCTGCATTTAGTTCATTAGATTAGCGGTACACCTATTCACCCCCTCTAGGTGTACTTTCAATTGGTATCAGAGCCTACGCTCCTGATATTTGGTTTAACCACCTAAGAGTGTGATCTTGGTTTGCTAATCTAGTTTGCATTTGCACACTTATATTGTTTACACACACTCATGGATTGCTTGTCACCTCCCATGTTTGATGTTTCCAACATTGACATGTAGAAATTTAGGATGTCCATGTACTTGAAAATCCTAGGTTTGCATGTTTTCCTTGCCGCTACCAAGAAATCCTATCTTGATAATAGCAAGCATATAGAGGCCAATGCACAAGTCCTTGAGGCACTTAGAAGCACGCTTAATAAAGAATATATGTGATTAATTTCTAACTGTGATTCCGCCTTTGCAGTGTGGAACACGTTGACCTCCTCCGAGCTTCAAACGCCCAACATAATAGAGAAGGAATCTAGTGGAGAATCCAAGGAACAATGCTACATGGTCCAAGGGAATGACTCCCTTGAGGTATATTCGGAATCTCAATTAGATTGTGATGCTAGTTCTTCTAGTAATGAGTATGTTGATTCAAATGCTTTAAATGAAGAACTATCAATTGTTTGTGAAAAATTGTTAGAAAAGTATAATCTTTTGAAAAATAAGACTTTTACATTAAATAAATAAAATGAAAATTTGTCTTCAAAACTTGATTTGGTTTTACAAGAGAAGGAAGAGATTTCAAGTGAACGTGGCTCACTTAAATCTCAACTAGACCTTGCCCTAAAGGAAAATGAGATTTTGAAAAATAGAAATGATTGTAATGAAGTTTTGATGAAAAATAAATCTTTAACTTCAAAACTTGATTTTGTTTTAAAAGAGAGTGATTCCTTGAAAATAAAAATTGCTTCTACTTCAAAGGATTTAGAAGTTTGTTTAAAGAAAAATGAATCTTTGAAAATTGATATCGATTCACATATTTGCCATGCTAGTGTAGCTTCACCTAGCTTATCTATTGCATGTCCCTCTTCTTCTTTAATTGAAAATGATATAAAATTGATAAAGAAGAATATGGATTGTTTGGGCTCCACTTTGAGCCATTGTGCCATGAACCATACAAGGTTGGAATCTTTGGTTCGAAAGAAACATGTTCCTTCTATGCATGCACACCATCCACGGCATACACATGCTTCGCACGTTCATGCACACAACAGATGCATGCTCATGTGTACACTTATACACATTGTGGACGTAAGGGCCACCTTGCTAAATTTTGCTATGTAGAGTTCATGATGTAAATTTAGCAACTAAATTTGTTTGGGTTAGGAAAGGAACTAACCCCCATGGACCTAAAAGAGTGTGGGTACCAAAGGCCACCCCTATTGTATTTGATGTAGGTGTGGGCTCTCGCATGACGTGAGAGTAATGGTGCCTTGAAGTGGATGCATTCCAAGCTTAAAAGAGGACAATTTGGATACATCACTTTCAAGGAGAGTTTTGGTGGGAGGACCACCTTGTTTTGGAGACATAGAGAGTTGTCCTCTTCGGTTTTGGTAACAATCCCTTACTCCTCATTTATATTTACATGCTTTTCATTTTATTCATTATTAGCATGTTTTGATGTTTATTGATTAGTATGATAAATGACATGATTATTAGACTTGTGATATGCATGTTTAGTATTTGAGACACCCATATTTATATTGATCCATATTTAGTGTTCTCACTTTAGTTTAGCTGTCAATGTATATCATAAATCTAATGCATGTGCATTTGACATAATAATCATATGAGTTTTTATTTTGATGCTTCATGATTTGAATATATGTTTAGATGCCTTTTTTCATTAAGACTTGAATATATACTTGTACAACAGTGAGCCACAAATAGATTATTACATGTTTGTGCTTGAACGCTCATTTGTACTCATTAGATGTACTAGTATAACCTAGTTTTGATGATTCATGCATTTGACTTGTATTCCTATTTTATCCATGTTTTTCATATTTGTGTTTTAACTTCATGTATATGTCTATTTTGTCCAAACTATGTCTATTTTGTCCAAACTGTTGGTTATACATATACATCCTTGAGCCACTTACCTTCATGCATATACTTTTGTGGACTCGTTGTGTTTGGATATGTATGTATTCTTTGGTTTGTACAAGACATACATATGCCTTGAAGATTAAATCGTTTTGATGATTTTCATGTTTTAAGAAATTTTCATAATTGAGCTAAATTGACTATCTTCATGATTATGTGTTTCACATTATACTTTTACACTCACATCATTTTTGTTTACTCATGATTTGTTTTCATGAGACTATATATGCTTTATAGACCCTTGAGTGTTTAATGATCATGTGATTTTCATATTTTCATGAAAAATATTTTTTGTTTTATTTATTGCTTGAAGGATTTCGTACTAGTTTATAAATTTTTCATATAACTAGTTCGTATTCTTCATTTTGGAAGAGTTTTCAATTATGCTAAACTATTTTCAAACCTATTTTTTGAAAACCCTTTCCATTTACGGGCGGTTGGTTGGGCGACCATGCCTTGTATGCGTAATATTGAAAATTATTTTAAACATGTGCATGAAATGAGTGGAAAGGAATATGAGTTATACACTTGATCTTATTGTGTTTTCAATTGGTATCATTGGATCTTTTCAATTGGTATCACTATTGACATTCTTTTTGTATACTCATATATGTTTTTATATATGTATGCTTACTTTTCAAATAGTATCAATTTCGATTGGTATTCAATTTTACATACATATATATGCTTTATTTGTGCTTACTATATCTCTATATCTTTGAGCACAAATTTTAGCTATGCTAAGCTTGATTTCTTAAATGACTATTATATTTCAATTGATTATGTTTCAATTGGTATCATATACAAGCTTATGCATTATTTTATTTGGTATTTCATAAAGAGGGAGAAAATTCATGTTTCTACTTTTAATTGGTATTTCACCTTTCAATTGGTTTTGTTATTTTACTCCCACACTTTATGTTGAAAAATAATTAAAAAGGATATTGATTATTTTTGATATCATATGCTTTTAATGAAAAATTACTTTCAATTGGTACTAATCTTTACAAATTGGTATCAAGATTACCTCAACTCTTATTCAGAGGAATCAAGAGGAGTTAGTTCAAAGCCCTTCACCGGGAATTCGGCTACACTCGTTGGTTGCATTAAGTGTAGTTGCAATTATTTTTAATTTTCGCATTTAGTTCATTAGATTAGCGGTACACCTATTCACCCCCCTCTAGGTGTATTTTCAGTAAGGGCCACCTTGTTAAGTTTTGTTATGATCGTATAATTAGGAAAGGAGCTAACCCCTATGGACCCAAAAGAGTGTGGGTACCAAAGACCACCCCTATTGTATTTGATGTAGGTGTTGGCTCTCACATGACGTGAGAGTAATGGTGCCTTGAGGTGGATGCGTTCCGAGCTTAAAGGGAACTATTTGGATGCATCACTTTCAAGGGGTGTTTGGTGGAAGGACCACCTTGTTTTGGAGATATAGAGATGTGCCCAATTGGTTTGGTAACGATCTCTAACTCCCATTTATGTTTACATGCTTTTCATGTTATTGAGTTTTAGCATGTTTTGATTAGTATGTTAAATGACATGATTATTAGACTTGTGATTTGCATGATTAGTATTTGAGACACCCATGTTTAATATGGACTTATACTTTTGTGTTCTCACATTTGTTTAGCTAATATGTATATCATAGATCTAATGCATGTTCATTTACATAATGATCATATGAGTTTTATTTTGATGCTTCATGTTTTGATTACATGTCTAGATGTTAGTTTTCATTAAAACTTAGGTATATACGTGTACAACTAGTGAGCCACAAATAGACTATTATATGTTTGTGCTTGAACGCTCATTTGTACTTATTAGATGTACTAGTATAGTCTAGTTTTGATGATTCATACATTTTGACTTGTATTCCTATTTTGTACATGTTTTTCATGTTTATGTTTAACTTCATGTATATGTCTATTTTGTCTAAACTATTAGTTATACATATACATCCTTGAGCCACTTGCCTTCATGCATATACCTTTGTGGACTCATTCATGTTTGGATATGTATGTATACTTTAGTTTGTACATGACATACATATACCTTAAAGGATTCTAGTTTTGATGATTTTCATGTTTTAAGGAATTTCTTATTGAGCTTAATTGACTATTTTCATGATGATATGTTTCACATAACACTTATATACTCACTTTATTTGATGTTTTCTCATGATTTTATTTTCATTAGTACAATTTGTGCTATATGAATTTTGAGTGTTTGGTGATCATGTGATTTACATGCTTTTCATGAAATATATTTTTGTTTTATTCCTTACTTGAAGGATTTCGTACTAGTTTACAAGTTTTTCATATAACTAGTTTGTATTCTTCGCTTTGGTAGAGTTTTTCAAACATACTATATTTTCAAACTTATTTTTGAAAACTCCTACCCATTAAGGGCGGTTGGTTGGGCGACCATGACTTGTATGCTTATTAATGGAAATCCTTTTAAAACATGTGCATGAAATGGATGGTAGGAAATATGAGTTATACACTTGATCTTATTATGTTTTCAATTGGTATTATTGGATCTTTTCAATTGGTATCACTATTGACATTCTTTTTGTATACTCATATATGTTTCTATATATGTATGCTTACACTTCAAATAGTATCAATTTCGATTGGTATTCAATTTTTTATACATATATATATGCTTTATTTGTGCTTACTATATCTCTATATCTTTGAGCACAAATTTTGGTTATACTAAGCTTGATTTCTTAAATGACTATTAAATTTTAACTGATTATGTTTCAATTGGTATCTTATACAAGCTTATGCATCATTTTGTTTGGTATTTCATAAAGGGGGAAAAATTCATATTTCATCTTTTAATTGGTTTTGTTTACCTTTAGTATTTTACTCCCACACTTTATATTGAAAAATGGTTGATAAATGATATTGACTATTTTTGGTATCATATGCTCCTAATGAAAAATTACTTTCAATTGGTACTAATCTTTACAATCGATATCAGGATTATATATATTTTTTTTAATTGATATCAAAATGTTTAGATGAATTTTTCAAAATGATTTATTTACTTACAATAGGTATTTAAATTTATATTAAAAATATTTGTTTTATGTACCTTCAATTGGTATGTTTTATTGTTATCATGATGCACTAATTTGATATATTTTTTTTCAATTGGTATCATAAAGTTTTGATTTGATTTCACCCCATATTGATATTTTTGATATTTTTTGTTTAAGACAAAAAGGGGGAGAACATTGTTTTATTGTTTTTCTTTGACCCCTTTGTTGATGATTGACAAAAAGGGGAGAAGTATTTGAGTTTATATGCATGTTTATAGTTTATTTGTAAGTTTATATCAAAGTTGTTTCATATTGATATCAAGAAATTTTTGTTAAAATTTTTATTGGTGGTATCAAAATCTTTTATTGATTATCTTCCAATTAGTATCAAGAGCGTTTATTGATTAACCTTCAATTGGTATCAAGAATTTTTTATTGATTGGTATCAAGAGTTTAATTGTTTTTATTGATAAAGTTTTCACATTGAAATTTTTATTGGTATCAAGAGCAATTATTTAAGAACATGTTTATTTTAAAAAGGAAAAGGAATTTATTTTAAGAAGTGTGGTATCAAGAGCATGTTCATTTCATTGTTTTATGCATGTTGATGCATATTCATGTTTAGCATTCATTGCATATATTTATTGTTTATTACTATGCATGAGTTAAGGGGGAGCTTCCTTGAAGCTTAACTTTAATCCATGCATATATAACTCCATGAGTTTTGTCATCATCAAAAAGGGGGAGATTGTTGGCCCAGAGGCCTTCCACCCTAGTTTTGATGATAATTAACTCATATAGTTATAATTTACTAATAATCTTGTAATGTTTAGTTTCAGATACTTAACCAAGATATTAGTAGGTGATTAGCTTCAACAAAGATGTTTTAGAGCTTTCACGTGGTGATTTAAGAGCCCGAGCGTCAAAGTCCATATCTAGCACTCGTTTGGAATCAAGCTCGGTGGATCACGTTTGGATCGAGTCGACTTGGAGATGGCGCTCTACAAGAAGACTTCGGTACAGTGTTTAGTTTATAGTTTAAATCCATTATTAAAGATTAGATAGTGTGGTATGCTCAAGTTCACAACACACACACTTGTTTAAGTTTCATGTTTTGGTTTTCGTTTTTTGGTTTAACCGATCTTGATTTTCATGAATAGATATAATCAACAAGTTTACATGGTTTAATGTATATTAGATTTGTTCTATATACATGTATGCTTCAACTATTTAAACAAACTTAGTTTGATAGTCTATTTCATGCGTTTGGAGTTTTGGTATTTTAACAAAACTTATTTTCGAATTTAATTATCAAAAACATTGATATATGTATCTTTATATGTATATTGGATTATATCCATATATTATATGCTTCAAAGTTGTTTCAATATCATTTTTTTGTATTTGGATGAGTTTTGGACAAAACGATTTTTCATTTCAAAATCCAACTTTTAGAAAATACGAATTTTGGTTTTCGGCAAAATTTCTTAGTTACAAAAATAGTTCAACTTGTTTGTAACATGTCTTGATTTTACTTAAACATATTTGATTATCAAAGTATTATACTAAAACTATTTTTGTGGATTTTTAGAGATTTTATGGGACTTATTTGATAATTAAAAGCCAAGTTTTCAAAACCTATAAATCTCTTTTCTGGCTTCTGCCGGTCGACTAGACCGATCGACCGAGCTAGGAGTCGGTCGACCGACGTGCACAGAACATGCACGCCAGTTTGGCTGGAGGGCCGGTCGACCGCCAGAGAGCTTCTGCTCTTTGGAAAGCCCCGGTCGACCAGGTCGGTCGACCGGCAGAGAGCTCTGCTCTCTGTTCTAGGTCACGGTCGACCGGGCCTATCGACCGCTGCCCCAACGGTCAGAAATTTGACCGTTGGCGATCGACCGGGCCAGTCGACCGACAGCCGTCCAGGCTGCCGACTGGACCCCAACGACTAGATTTTTTTCCTAGCCTATATATTTGGGTTCTCTTGGCTGTTTTGGATAGAATTTGAAGAGCAGAAAATTCCTATACTCTCTAGTGTTTTTATACTAGATTCAAAAGAGTTTTGGGCTTTAAAGTTTACATTTGATTTGGTGTTTTTGGTAGGGTTTGGAAAATCAAAGAAAAGTGATTTTGGGAAAAGTGTTTTTGTTCATCTTCTTCATCCTTATTTCTAGTTTTTCCAAGGATTTTCTTTGAGTATTTATTTTTCATTCCTTGTGTTTTTCTCACATTTGAGCCATATCATTCTATCCTCTCTATAGGATCTTTGTTTTGTGGGAAAAGAAATTGGTTTGTGGTCTTTTGATCACTAAGTTATAAACCCTCCTTATTTGTGATATCCCTCTTGTGTAGAGGTTGATTATTGGAGTGGTGGTTGGCTCCCTCTAGTGAGAGGTGGAGGCTTTGTTGGTATCCCTTTTAGTGAAGAGGTGGATTGTGTTTTTTGGCTTTGTGCCTATCCCTCATTTGTGAGGTTGATATTGGTGGCTTTGTGCCTAGCCTTTAAATGTAGAGGTTGTGTTGTAATTGAGAGAGAAGTTGTGTACTATCGGTTATTGTATTGCCCAAATCCTCAGTGGAGGTTCCCTGTGTGAGAGTCCTGTGTGGACAAGTTAGTGGAAATCCTTCTGTGTGAAGGCGGGGACGTAGAGCTGTGTGCTCGAACCTCGAAACATATCCGTGTGTTAGCGATTAATCAACTTTCTCTTAACTCTCTCTTTTACTTTGAGCATTGTATCTTATTGCCATTATATATATATGCTTGTGTTGTTTGTGTGTGCCTCACTTGTGTTTAACCACGAGAGCTTCATATAGCACCTCAACTCTTATTCAGAGTAATCAAGAGGAGTTAGTCTAGAGCCCTTCACCGGGAATTCGGCTACACTCGTTGGTTACAATAAGTGTGTTGCCATTTAGTTTTTAATTTCTGCATTTTGTTCTTTAGATTAGCCGTACACCTATTCACCCCCCTCTAGGTGTACTTACAGATTTCGCCAGGTGATAGACTGGAGTTCGTTGGAGATCGGCTCAGATTTGAAAAATCTTCACCGAGGTGGAGAGTTGTGGGAGAGAGGAGATAAAGGAGTAGAGGAAGTTAGCACAGAGATCGGACGACAAAGAAGTAAGAAACGGTGCATTGAGCAGGCCAGGATTGTGCTCCCGGTCGGCCGCCCAGTCGACCGGTGGAGGAGGCCGGTCGACCGAACGTGCACAGGAAGATAGCGGTTGACCGGCCCAGTCGACCGACTGAAAGCAGGCTGCACTCGGTTGGGCACGGTCGACCGGCGCGGTCGACCGTGGCATGGGTCGGTCGACCGACAGGCGCGTTTGGACTTTCCTTTTGGGATTAGGATTCCTTTTCTGGATGGAATTAAATCCAATCTAGGTTTTCTTAAATCCAGGGACTCTGTAACTATAAATAGGGGCTAGAGCCCTCATGTATTGTATCCCTGAAGACTCCAAAAGAATTCTCTCAATTTCTCTTTTGTATTAGTTGTATTGATTGTTGAATCAATAAAATCTCTCTCCCCTTGCCCCGAGGACGGAGGCACGTTGCCGAACCTCGTTAAATTTGTGTGTTGATTACTTTTCTCTATTGTTTGTTGTTCCTGTCGTGTTGGTTGTTTCTCCGGTTGCATCGAGTCTCCGCCAGGTAGGTGGATTCCTCAAGGGTGGTTATTGTGTCCCCCGACGTTCGGCCGGCACGCACAACATGATCGTAATCCTATAAAAACTCAGAAATATGACATTCTTATGAGGACTGCGATCATGATTGTAGTTATTAGCTTAATACTGCGCGGGGGGGGGGGGGCATTTAATTCTCTCTCACCGCACACCCTTTTTTTTTAAAAAGGAGGTGGTTGAAGCGATAAATTTTGTGAGTGAGTTTTTTTTTCCTGATTATGATTTGACATAAATAACTGAAATGAAATTCCATGTGCAAGGTAGCAACATTCAAAACATTTACATATCACCAAACACAACTCTCGTAAGTATGTAGGATTCAAAAGATAAACAGTCGTTCAATAGTTCCCCGAATCAACTAAAGCGACAAGGTAGGAGCCAGCAATTGAATTTGAACACAAAAACCATATTGGAGCTAGCATAGCACAGACTACTAATCACAGCTACCTTTATTTATAAAAGATTCAACATTTCACAGCTACTAATCACTGGACAGCAATAAGCAGCATAATTCAGAGATAAACATAATTCTTAAGATACTTTTAAAGAACACTAATTTAAACAATAAAATTTCATAACTAGCCGGACTACAAATTACAGCTCGCAGTGCTGATCATATTATCTTCTCGCAATTAATCAAACTTGGGAGGCTTCTTCTTCCTCAGCTGCAAAATAAATTCTTATAAAAACACTACTAAATAGAAATAACTCGATCAAAAATTAATTGGAGGAGATCAATATATATTTTTTAATATTTTTACAAGAAAGTGAAGCTACCTGATTGCTGTGGCCACATTTCTTCTTGCGGCAGTTGTGAGCCCTTAGAGGCAAGCGAGCATAGCACCTACGTATACGTATAGAAATACATTTACAAAAAAAAGATGATTATATTTAAAGGCAAAATGAATCATATTATTTAATCAGTCGGAAAAATATTAAAAAGAAAGGGGAACAGAAAATTAGAACTAGTTGAATGTTGATCAAATAATCACCAAACTTTTTTTTTTCCCTCTCTCTCTCTAATAATAATAATAATTGATCGTGTGCATTGGATATTTTCAAGCTAAAACTAATTGAAACTTATTTAGTTTCAGTGATAATAAGTTTCAACAAGAGATGAGAAAAGAGCTAGCTTACTTTCTGCAGATCAACTTGTCCTGATTGTACTTCTTTGCAAGAGCGAGAAGCGCAGGCTCAATCTTCATCTTGTTGCCGCCACCCCTCAGCCTCAGCACCAGATGCAGCGTAGACTCTGTTTTTTATTTAAAAAACATAACTAAAACCCTGACCGATGAAAGCTGAAGAGAAGAGAGAGAGAAATAAAAAAAAAAAAATCTGAACCTTTCTGAATGTTGTAGTCAGCGAGAATACGACCATCCTCGAGCTGCTTGCCGGCGAAGATGAGCCGCTGCTGGTCCGGTGGAATTCCTGCAATATTTAAATTTACAAAAATAGTAAAATTTCAGCTCGTTAGTTTGAGCGTTTGTAATTAGGGTTTTGGATCGAGGGAGAGGAAATTTAAGCTAGTTACCCTCTTTGTCCTGGATCTTGGACTTGACATTGTCGACGGTGTCGCTGCTCTCGACCTCGAGAGTGATGGTCTTGCCCGTTAGGGTTTTTACAAAGATCTGCATTTTTTTTTTTTTTTTGCCTCTCTTTGGATTCTCAACTCTCTTGCTTGCTTCTTTTCGTTCTGTCGTGCCCTGAACTGACCTGGGCTTTATAAGGCGCGGGTGGGGTTTGACAAGGAAGGAAGGGAAATGCGCCCTTTCTTGCGGCCCAAGAAAAAGGGCAGGCCGAATCATGCGGGTTACGAAACTTGGGAGCCAAGGTGTTGACTTCAGCCTTTGGATTAGAAATTACAATTCACCCAACAGCCTTGATGAGGGGCTCGGGTTGGGTACTTCACCTAGTGCTTCGCATTGTAGATTGTCCATCATAGCTGATGGACGGCTCAGAGTAAGTGAGAGGAAAAAAAACGTATTCTATGGTATGACTCACAAACATATTTTTAATTTTTTATTAGATGCATGCACTCACAAAACATAGCTGATGGTACGGCTCAGAGTAAGTGATATTAGATGCATGCACTAGAAGCACCAGCGCATGCAGCGTCCATGCATCTGTGTGGACGCTGCATGCATGCGGACAGATAAATAAAAAAAAAAAAAAAGATGTGAGATGCATGCGCTGGAAGCACCAGCGCATGCATCATGAAGAACTTTTAACACTAAGAAAAAAAAATTGACATGGCCTGCATGCATGCAGACATGTGTCTGCATGCATGCACATGTAAGGCAAACGGATGGCTTCTTGTGAAGAATAATTTTAAAAAAAAAGATTTGATTAATTATTTAGGGTTTCTTTGATTTGAGATTGTGAGATTGATTATGATTGGATTTTTGATGAAGATACAAAATTTAAATCTAATAAGGAAACTCATTTAATCTATTCTTAATTGGTCTCACATTAGTGTTTGGGTGTTATTCAGTTTATTTAAATCCGGCCCAATTAAACCCGCCCAATAAAAAAGAAACCAATCACTTAACCATTGCGGGTCGGGTCTGATTCAGACCCAATAAGCACTGTAGACCCGTTTTGTCAATAGAAACTTCAATTAACCGTTACGGCTTCATCCGACCTCTGTTTTGGGCATGTAAACAGCCGTTTCGAAGCTCTTGATGAGCACTACAGTATTATAAGAACTATACATGACAAAACAGTAGTTAGTTGACATAAAGAAGGCATTAAAGTGTTTGTTTATCATGGTTATGTGTACCCTTACATGCTTCCGCTTTATCATCAATATTATATTGCTTATATTGTCTTGCATGATGAATATTGATGGGTACTACAGTTAATAACACACAGATAAAGATATATACATGTTCAAGCTAAAGAATTTATAAAAGAGCTTATTTAATTGCGTATGTAGTTCATGCGAATAATAGCCGGCCCAAAGGAAGACTATTGTTTGGCCGAATTATGTACGACTTCGGATACTTGATGTGGGTAATGCAAGTGGGAGAACCTTGATGTGTGATAATCGACCCAAAGGAAGGTTGTCACACTATTGGCCCATATTGCATTACCCTCATCAACTAGTCCGATGGCGGAACAAGAATCCAGAAGCATAAATTTGTGTGGCCCATGCGTGTGACAATCGGCCCAAAGGAAGGTTGTCATTATGGCCGGGTCATTACATATATTATATGGCCAATATAGATTACTTAAACTTTGGGACCAGTCCTATAAAGTGACAGTCGGCCCAAAGGAAGGCTGTTCTCTTATATAGGACCTAGACTTTAGGATATCTATATTGGGCCAGTACAGTGTTGACATATAGAGACACAACTTGTTCTGAAAGTTTAACCGGCAGCTCTATCGGTTAAACTGGTTGCATTTTCTGAAATTCATTTTTTTATAGCTATTACAGTAGAATTTTATTAAATGTAATGTTTATGTTAAATTGATGAGAAATTGTACACTTATGTAGTTTAAATTGAATGGTACAAATTTTAAGAAATGGTAAGACCACGTAAATAATCGTTCTTGAATTCATGCACCTAGAGTACACCTTAAAGATTGATGGATCTCTACTATCACTAATAAAAGTTCAGTAAAGAAAAGGTCAATTATGCTAAGTGGGAGAGATCTTACAAGATGTGTCTAATGGTCATAAAGTACACTATTCCTATAACTATTAAGGGTTCTATGCCTGATAAAATCAGTGCTCACTTAACATCCAGGGTAAACTTCTAATAAGAAAAGGAAAAGTGAAACTAAAGGGAGGAACATAAACATCACTACAGTGGCTGATCCTAAGTGGTAAAAGTGTAGATAAATTAGCCTAAGGTCATTGCATACTTCTTCTGTAAGAAAGTAAGCCACCTCAAGTAGGAATGCATAAAGTATTAGAAATGGCTATTTAGAGGGTATATCTCATATTTATGTTTGTTCTAAGATTAATTTAGCTTTAGTGTCACTTTATACATTGTGAATAAATAATTCACATAAGCGATTCAATGCGGAACTTCCAAACCCAAAGGAGCCCCAGCCCAGCTGAGCGATACGTATACATAGGTGATGGAAATAAAGTTGCAATTAAAGCTATTGGAGTTTGTAGGCTTAAATTAGATTCTGTTTTTTGGTTTTAGATTTGGATGAGATTTTATATGTACCGTCCTTTTAGGTGGAATTATATTTCTATTTCATTTGTTAGACAGATCTAGTTTTACTGTCACTCTTGATAATGAATGCTTAGTCTACTTTCCAAACCTAAAGTTATTGGTACTAGAATTCTGATTGATGGCTATATAAATTGAAACTTCATGCTTTATATACTGAATCTCTATTTGTGAATAGCATAAGCACTAAGCGAAAATTAATTAAAGAAACATTAGAAAGTTTGGTACTAGACGAAGTTCAGTTGTCTTAATTTGGTGTATACAGACATTTGTGGTCCATTCCCTATAGCTTCTTGGAGGAATGGTGAAGGGTCATGAATATTTCATCACTTTTACAGACAATTACTCTCGTTATAGGTACCTACACTTGTTCCATGAGAAATCCCAATCATTGGACATGTTTAAAGCCGTTAGATCTGATCATGATGGTGAGTATTATGACAGATATGACGAATCAGGTAAATGTCCAGAATCATTTGTCAATTTCTGAAAGAGTGGTATTGTCGCTTAGTACAGCATATCAGGGACACCTCGTCAAAATGGTATTGCTGAGAGATAAAATCACACACTAAAGGATATGGTTGGGAGTATGATAGCTCACACTACTCTACTAAAGTCATTATATAGTGAAGCCTTAAAGATGGTTGTCACCTCCTTAATAGAGTACTGGCAAAACAATAACTAAAACCCTATGTGAGTTATGGACTGAGAATCTCTCAGTATTAGTCATCTACATGTTTGGGGTTGTCCAGCGGAAACTCAGCTATATATACCATATGAGAAGAAGTTGGACTCAAGGACAGTTAGCTATTTATTCGTAGGGTGTTCTGAGAGGT
This sequence comes from Agave tequilana, assembly GCA_038442645.1. Classification (NCBI taxonomy): domain Eukaryota; kingdom Viridiplantae; phylum Streptophyta; class Magnoliopsida; order Asparagales; family Asparagaceae; genus Agave; species Agave tequilana. Next base: position 41,062 of record JAVJIF010000809.1, read on the forward strand.
ATAAAGGCTTTAAGTTTTATTATCCCTCTACTAAGAAAATAAAGACGGATTGCTAAATTTTTTTGAGAATATTCAGAACAGTGGGAGTCAACTACATAAAGATTTCATATTTAAGAAAGAACATATTGTTATACCCATGACAATTGTTCCAAATGATAAAGTAGTTGTTCCACTTCAAGATGAAAATACGGTTGCATCCTTACAAGATATATATACAGTTCATCCTGAAGTAGATCATGCTGGTGAGGTAGAAACTGAGAATTCTCAATCACAAGTGCCTAAGAGATCAACTAGGAAGAGGAGATCAGTCATTACAAATGACTATATAGTTTATCTCCAATAGTATGAGTTTGACATAAGGCTAGAGGATGACCCCACATCCTTGAAGAAGGTCAAACTCAACATTCACTCCACTAAGTGGTCAAATGCCATGAAAGATGAGTTAAAATCCATAAAGGACAATGATGTTTAGGATTTAGTAGAGTTGCCTGAAGGAAAGAAACCGATTGGTTGTAAATGAGTATTCAAAACCAAGCGGGATTCGAAAGGTAATGTCAAAAGGTATAAAACACATCTTGTCACAAAAGGATTCACTTAAAGAAAGGACATTGACTATAAGGAGACTTTCTCCCTAGTTTTCATCAAGCATTCTTTTAGGATTATTATGGCACTGGTGGCTCACTTTGACCTGGAGTTATACCAAATGGATGTTAAGATTGCCTTTCTTAATGGTAGTATTGAGGAAGAAATATGTATGGTGCAACCAGAAAGTTTTAAAGTGAAGATTTCATAATATTTAGTTTGTAAATAAAGAAATCCATTTATGGTCTAAATCAAGCATTCCGTCAATGGTATTTGAAATTTGATCATGTAATATCCGATTTTGATTTTAAGGAGATTGAAGATGATCAACACATTTACCATAAATTTAAAAAGAGAAGATTTATATTTTTTGTGCTATATGTGGATGACATTCTATTAGCAAGTAACGATATAGATCTTCTACTTGAGATCAAGAGTTTTTTCTCAATGAATTTTGAGATGAAAGATCTTGGAGACGCTTCTTTTATGATATGCATCCAGATTCAACGTGACAGGACAAGTGGAATATCAGGTTTATCACAAAAAGCCTATATTGATAAGGTGCTAGATAGATATGACATGAAGAATTGCTCTAGGGGAGATAAGTTAAGTCTACTCTAATGTCCCAAGAACGACCTACAGAAAGAGCAAATGAAAGACATTCCATATACATAGGCGGTTGGATGTCTGATGTATACTCAAGTTTATACCTGTCCAGACATAGCATGTACCACTGAGAAACTTGGCAGATACTTGATCAATCCTGGGATTGATCACTGAAAGACTACCAAGAAGGTAATGCGATATCAATAGAAGACTACATGAAATCTGATCAGTTGCAGCTGATTGGATACACAGATTCAGATTATGCTGGATGGATCGGCAATAGGAAATTCACTTCATTTTACATTTTCCTTATTGTAGGAAGATGCTGGATTTAGTCGAGAGGCCATTACAGCTACACTGTGACAATAAGGCTATAAAGCTCTACTGTAATAGTGACAAGAGTTCAGCAAAGTCGAAGCATATCGACATCAAGTTTCTTGTCATCAATGATAAAGTTCGGAATCATATTTTGTCTGTTGATGTGATGACACTATTCTTAACATTATAGATCCACTCATTAAAGGACTTTCACCTAAAGTATTCTTAGAGCATATTGCTCATATGAGGATGACTAGTCATTATGATATCCTGATTTTGTGGGAGTGGATAATTTTATGTAACAGACATTATTTCTAAGTGCACTTTATGGATATTTATTGATTCTGATAAATAAATTTATAATTGTTTTTCCTAAAGTTTACTTTTGCGCATTTGAGTTTGTTGAATTAGCAGTTAGACTCGTTGGAGTCATAAAGTGAGACTCGTTGGAGTCATAAGGTTAGACTCGTTGGAGTCATAAAGTGAAAACCAGTTGAAATTGTACCTTATTTGATCAGAGGACATTTCCATGTCATACGTCCACATTTGATCTATGTCGTTAGGGGTTCTGAAACTTGTGATGTGGAAGGTCCTACCTCGATTATACAGAAGGTAACGATCGCCATGTTCGGTAGTAGGACTCTTAATGGACCAGATTGTTTTGAAACGTGGTTTGTCGGCAGTTAAAGTTTTGACGTCATAAAGTTATGCATAATATCTATTCAGTATGACTTGCTTGGCCCAAGTGGGAGATTGTTAGACTTATTATGTTTTAAGTCTAATTTATTTTGGGCCTAATCAAGTCAATTGGATATTTGCACCCGCCCACTTAACCTATGTTGTTTGACCCAATAAAGAATTGATCAAACCTAAATGGTTTGGGTCTAGATACGTTTTCAATTACACTTAGCCATGAGTGTATTTAAATTAGAATGTGGGACTCATCTACACGTGTGGAACTCATGTTATAAATCAAGGGCTTAGATCTATGATGAGTTAAATTAGGGTTTCTTGATGCTATATATACCATGAGTAGGGTTCCCTCTCCACCAACAACAATAACCATCTCTCTCTTGGAGGCCTCTCATCTCTTCTAAGGATAAAGAAGAGAACTTGGTGGCTGGAGAGAAGAATCCTCTCTCTCAACTCCGGCGTCCTCGAGATCGTGCAACTTTCGACATCCTTTACGTGATGGAGTCGGTATGCCTAAAACCCTCCTTCCCTTTGATCATGATAAAGAGGCTTACAGTATATGTGTAGATCTTGTATGGAATAAACTTAGATATAACAAGAGATTGATAAAAAAACACTACTTCAAACATTTTGTTTTAGCTATGGAACTTTGTAACTTTGGTGTGTACTCTTTCTTTTCAGTTGTCTACGACTCGTTTTTCCCCTAATAATTATTTTCTTTTTATTTTGCCTGTTTTAACTTCCAATTGCTCATCTCTCCGCTATTCTATAAGGAGGGTGTAAAATCTTGTTAGTAGGGTTTCTTAAATTCACCAGAGAAGATAGCGTAAAGATTGGAGTTCAACGGTGCAAGGTAGAAGACCGGACGCAGCCGAAGATAGCGGGCCAGGCAACCGACCGGTCGACCATCCATGCATAGCGGCGTGCACGTGAATAAAGGAAGGAAGCAGTCGACTGCCCGATTGATCGCCCAGAGGAATTGCTCAACAATAGCAGGCCCTGTCGGTCGCCCGGTCCACCGGCCAGAAGGCCAAACTGGCTCTGCACAGAGTGCGGTCGACCACCAAGTCGACCACACAAAGTGTAGTTTCGACACTGCACAGAGCACGGTCAGCCATCCGGTTGACCGATTGTCGGGTATGGATAGTTTCCTATTGTGATTCTGACTTCATTTCTGATCCGCTTTCAGATCTTTTTGTTTCCTTTTCTTTAGAGACTCGCTGGCTATATATAGATGCGTATTATCTTATAAATTGTATCTTGTAATTGATTAATTAATAAGATCTCTATTCCCTTCTGTCCCAAGGACGTAGGCAATTGTCGGAACTCGTTAAATCTTTATGTTCTTTCTTTCTTCCCTTTGTTTTTTTGCTCGTGCAATTGGTAGTAATCTCTGGTGCTGTTTTAATCCTCTATTGCTTGGGTTTCTTGATTCTCAACAAGTGGTATCAAAGCTTTTCAGGTTTCGATGAAAAGTTTCGTTCAGGTGGAGCAAATCGCTTTGTAGACTGTCTATAATTTCGTTTGGAGGTAAAGATCTGATCTTTCCTAATTGGATTTATTTTCACTAATCATTCCACATTGCTTCGAGGAATCTACTGAGAAGATGGCTGGAGATAGTCAATCGTCAGTGAAATTTGTGTGTCATCTTCCGACAAAGATTGATGTCATGAAGTTTGATGTTACGAATAAATTCAAGATGCAGAGGTATGAGGTGATGGATGCCCTGATGGCATCAAACCTCGAAGACTCTCTAAGTATGGATAAAAGCCAAAGGAGAATTCTAAAAAAATTTGGGACAAGATGAATCGGACGGCATGTGGTGCCATTAGGTCGTGTTAGACATAAGACATCAAGTACCATGTGTTGTATGAGATTCCGTAAGAAAGATTTGGGAGATTCTCAAAAAGAACTATCTGAAAAAGAGCATCGAGCTCGATTGCATCTGAAGAGGAGGATTTACCGCTTTCAGCTGAAGAGAGGACTCGCCATTGATGATCACAAGAATAACTACACGAAACTTCTTGCTGACCAAGTTAATGTGGATGTGGCGATCGAAGAAGAGAACAAGGGGTTGATTCTTTTGAATTTTCTTCCTAATGAAGAGTATGAGACCTTCGTCCTAACCTTGATCAATGATAAATAATCACTTAACTATAGTGATGTATCGGCTGCTCTTGTGAATTACGAAGTGAAGAGGAAGGACAAGCAGTCTTCTTCCAGTAGCACAACAACAAAGGCGATGACTGCAGGAGGGGCAGATTTCAATCATCGGAAGGGTAAGGAAGAGTTTGAAAAGTTCAAAACTAGTGGTCATGAAGATTTGAAGAAGAACCAGTATGCTTTTTACAGAGAATGATACTGAAAAATTGATTGTCTAAAGATCAAGCCAAAGGAGAAGGAGTCTAATCAGAGGCTTTTTGCAGAGATGAATCTGACTCATCTGCTTATTCACTTTCTATCACCCTTATTGATTGTTGTTCAGAGGAATCTGAGTAAATTTTGAATATGGGTGCTACCTATCATTTGTGTCCCAAACGGGAGTGGTTTGCTAGTTCTGAAAAACTAGATGGAGTCTTAGTGTCGTTCGATTATGGACACACATGCCAAATTGAAGGGATAGATATAGTTTGCATCAAGTTGTTTGATAGGGTGATAAGAGCTGAAAAATGTGAGGTATGTACCTTAGTTTCAGAAGAATTTGATTTCGGTTGAATCTTTGAAAGCGCAGAGCCTAAGAGGGACTCTTCGAGAAGGTATTCTCAAGATGTCCAGTAGCTCAAGGTTCTCCAAATTGATAACGTTAGGGAGTACAAGGATCAATTCCTACAATTTGGATAGAATAATGGGATTGGTATTCACTTCAAACTGGTAAACATGGGGTGGCTAAGGAGATGAATCGTTCCTTACTAGCGAAGGTTTAGTATTTGTTGTCTAATGCACAATTGGACAGGTCTTTCTGGGCTAAGGCTTTAGAATATGCTAGCCATCTCATGAATAGACTGTCGTCGACTTCGATAGGAGATAAAACTCCATTGGATATTTGGTCGGGTGGATCTACTCAGGACTATGGTTTATCAAAGAAGTTTATAACTTTAGGTATCAAAAGGAATATGAAGGGTTACAACCTATGGGACCCCGAAAATAAGAAGATTGTATTGAGCAAACAAGTCACGTTTAATGAGATTTTATTGCTGAAGTCTATCATCTCTCAACAGGTAGAGAGATTGAAGACCAAAGATGTATCAAACGGGTGGAGGTCGATGCTACTCCACCACCTCTAATTGATTCGGTATCAGTTGGGATCTCACCGGGTGGAGATCATGTAGCCTGATGGAAAGTAAATTGGTTGAATTAGTTGTAGCGAAAGAAACTAAATTGAATCCACAAATGTAGGTGAAGAAACATGAATCTCAAATTGGTGAGCTAGACAATCTCAAATTGAAGGTCGTTGTTCTCCATAATGGTATTGATAAAGAGGTTTATATGACTCAGCTAGTTGAGGTCGTTGCTGCAAATTCGATTTCAATTGCTTGAGCTCGTTGGAGCTCATTTGGATGAACTACGAATGGCTTGATTCTGTTGGACATGGATATGTAGCCAACCACATTAGTGCAGCCCGATGGAGTCGACATGGTGCTACGTTGTATTCGGCTAAGATTTGAAAAATCTTCACCGAGGTGGAGAATTGTAGGGAGAGAGTGCAAAATATTATTAATAGAGTTTTTTAAACTCATCGAGAAGGTAGCGCAGAAATTGAAGTTCAGTGGTGCAAGGTAGAAGATCAGACGCAGCCAAAGACAGTGACGCGATCAACCAGCCATGCACAGAAGCGTGCACGTGAAGAAAGGAGGGTAGTGGTTGACCATCCGGTCTACCGTCCAGAGGAATTGCTCAGCAATAGCAGGCCCGATCGACCGCCCAGTTGACCATCCAGAAGGCCAAACTAGCTCTGAACAGAGTGCGGTCGACCACCCTGTCGATCGCACAAAGCTCAGTTTCGACGCTGCACAGAGCGCGATTGACTGTCCGATCAACTGCATATCGGGTCTGGACAGTTTTCTATTGTGATTCTGACTTTGTTTTTTATTCAATCTGTTTGTAATCTTTTCTTGGAGGATACTCTGGCTATATATAAAGGGGTATTATCCCCATGAACTATATCTTATAATTGATTAATTAATAAGATCTCTCCCTTCTGCCCGAGGACGTAGGCAATTGCTGAACCTCGTTAAATTTTTGTGTTCTCACTTTCTTCCCTTTGTTTGCTTATCCGTGCAATTGGCACTAGTCTCTGGCATTGCTACAATCCTCAGTTACTTGGGTTTCTCGATTCTCAACACATTCAAATCTTACTCGCCCATTTATTGTGCAAAAAAAAAGAGAAAAGAAAAGAAATAAGAGGACACTAATATTTCTTCCTCCCTTTTAAACTCTCCCTCACAAAATGGCAATCGGCCTTATTCATTAACACCACCTAATCAACTGAGAGATCATTTTTTTTCCTAATAATCATTATCTTTTTATTTTCCTCTTTTCCTTTTAATCAACTTCCGATTGCTCATCCCTCTGCTATTCAAATCTTATTTGCCCTTTTTGTGCAAAAAAAGGAAAAGAAATGAGAGGACACTAATATTTCTTCCTCTCCTTTACACTGTCTTCCTCACAAAATGGCATTGGCCTAATTTATCAACACCACCTGATCAATTGAGATATCATTTTTTTTCCTAATAATCATTTTCTTTTTGTTTTCGTGTTTTCACTTTATTTCGTATGCTCCTCTCTCTGCCGTCCAATTCTTATTCACCCTTTTTTTTGGCTAAACAGAAAAAAGAAAAGAAACGAAATGAGAGGACACTAATATTTCGTCCTCCATTTTAAACTCTCACCCACACAAAATGGCATTGGCCTAATTTATCAACACCACCTGATCAATTGAGAGATCATTTCCCCCCCTAATAATCATTTTCTTTTTATTTTCCTGTTTTCCCTTTATTCAACTTTCAATTGCTCCTCTCTCAGCCATTCAAATCTTATTCGCCCCTTTTTGTTGAAAAAAATGGAGAGGACACTAATATTTCTTCCTTTTAAACTCTCCCCCTCACAAAAGAGCAATTGGCCGAATTTACCAACACCACCTGATCAATTGAGAGAACATTCTCATTCTCATATCTCTAATCAAAAACCAAGAATCAAACTAAGATAAGAATCAAACTAAGATGGAAACTTCAAAAATAAAAAAATGTTCTCGACTCCATTCTTCACCCCCTGCCTCCATACCTCAAAATCTCAAACGTAGAAGGACCAAGAACTCCAATCCTACCAGAATCACAAGGACTTAATCTCCACCCTCCTTCCCACCTTGGTTGGGGAATTACCATCTGCTGCTACTAAAACTTCTGGTTTCTGGAGCCCGTGCCCCCCCGGCGTCCTCTCCCTCCAGCACAACTTCAACACGTCCACCCCGGACCATAACATTTTCCTCGTCACTTACCTAAGTCCGGCATCACCTGGCTCAAGGCCCTCACCTTCGCCATCACCAATCGTGCCAACAACTACAATAAGCATCCTCTCCTTGCTCGCCACCCTCAGGACTGCTCGCCCTACCTCGAGGGCTTGTTCGCAACCACCACCGTCCCCAACATCGCGTCCTTCCTCCCCCGAGAATCCTTGTCGTGCACTGTCCTTACTCCGTCCTTCCTGACTCCACCAAAGACAGCTGGATCATCTACTTTTTCGAGAACCAAAGGACACTTTGGTGTCAATGTGGCACTTTGCCAATGGAATGAGGCCCGAAGGAGTGAGGCCGTTGCCATTGGAGGAGGTGTTCGAGTTGTTTGCGATGGGTTTATGGCCTACGAGCCAATGTCGGACCACTAGTTGGAATATTGGAGGGAGAGCTTGAGGAGGCCGCAAAATGTGCTATTCTTGAGGTATGAAGAGATGAAGGAGAGGCCAGAGGAGAATGTGAGGCGGTTGGCAGAGTTTATGGTGCAGCCATTTACAGTGGCGAAGGAGGTGAATGGGACTGTGGGGGAGGTGGTGAAGTTGTGTAGCTTTGAGAACTTGAAAGGATTAGATGTAAACAAGGATGGAGTGAGAGGGATGGAGATTGATTGGCCGATAAAGAGCTTGACAAAATTAGGAAAGGGAAGATAGGAGACTGGAAGGAGCATTTCACTGCAGAGATGGTTGAGATGGTGGATAGGATAATGCAAAAAAAGCTGAATAAATCTGGTTTGAGTTTCAATTAGCAAGTTAAGGTGACACAAGCTCAAGAGGATTAATTGGTGGGGGAGCTTAGGGGTACAGATTAATGCAACATTTAGTACATCACTTGAGATGCTTGTCCTTATTCTACTCTATTTTATTTCCTGAAACTCTTCTGCTACTGTGTGTGACGTCTTATTCTTTCACTACCTATCCAAGGCCAAAATAAAGAAAAAGAAAAGATTCTATAGAACAGGAAGACATACTATGCTTGATTTACAATATTGACAGTTAAGAAACCTGTTAAAAAAAGAGTGAACCATAAATGAGAATGTTGAAATGGATGAATAATAATACACTAAGAAATATAATAAGAAATGAGTGCACATTATAGAGTGGCAGGTTTTCCTATTAAGGATAAAATAAAGAAAAATCGATTGCAATTTGAGCATATGCAAAGTGTTGCGAAATTGATATGCTCTGATACCAATTGTTATAACAAATAGGTGCTCTAACACTGATTATTACTTTCAGGACTGATGTTCGCAGAACTTGACAATATTATCAGTACTTGTAAAAGAAAAACCGTTGTAAGCTAACTAGCAATACCTAGACAAAATAACAGTAAGGAATAACACGAGGATTTAACATGATTCGGCCTAAACTTAGCATATGTCCACCAGGAGAGAACTTGAGAGAGCTTTATTACTAAACTTGATACAAAGAGGTTTAACATTCTTCTTGATGCAACAAGAGTATTCACCTTCCTCCTTAATCTAGATTTAGATTACAAGAGTATTACCTTATCTCTATGCACATTCACCTTGCTCCGCTCTTTCTTGGCTTCCTTGGTGTTCTCCACCTTTTTTCTGTACCTTCTTTATTTTTTTTACAATGTTGGGTTATAACCTTTATTTATAGGATTTTACAATACAACTCCTATTTGGACTATGAAATGATCTTGGTCATTGAATGTTTGAAGAATCTTAATCAATTCTCTTAGGAGTTGATCTCTTAGATCTAGAAGAATTTTAAACACTTTTAGTCTTTAGAAACAAACCTTCATTGAATAGAAATTGAATCTGATTCGTAATTCACCAGAAAAGAAAATCAGAGCCTGAAAAGAAAACTAATTCTGCTTAAGGAAACGCCTCGATTAGTCAACTTGTCCTGATGATTAGGCGATTAATCACTGCCATTAGTCGACTTATAAACTATATAGTCGACTACTGGGTCTGTTTGGTTAAGGATGGAAGTGAGGAGAGAGGAAGTAAGGAAGTGGTAATAGTTCTCTTTGGAACTTGAGAATTGGTTAGTAAGTTTTCTGGTGTTTGGATGTTGTTGGGAAGTATGGTTTGAAAAATGTTATGTCTGTTCCAGTGTTTGGATGGTAATGTAGAAGTGGAAGTGGAAAAATTGACCGCAAAATAATACTAAAATAAAAATTAATTGAGAAAAATAAAAAATGGACTGTAATTAGAATGCAAGTGAGATTTACATGATCAAAAAAGTAACTGTTTTGTGCTACAACTTATTACAAATGAGATTTACATGACCACAAAATTAACTGTAGCACTCTGGAAGTAAGGAAATAGTTGTCTAAAGAGAAAAGAGAAAAGAGAAAAGGAAAGGGGTTTTCTTATTTTCCTTTTTTGGAGTTTGGATAGATAGGGAAGTGAACAATTATACTTCCCCATTTCCGTACTTCCGCCCACTTCCTTGCAACCAAACATGCCCAATGCTTCATCTCTCTTTCTGCTTTTGTATCTATCCTAGTCGACTGGTCTTGTACGTTAGTCGACTTATAAAATTTATAAGTCGATTAATCTGCAACTGCTTGATTTGCTTCTTCTTCTTCAAGACATCACTTTCTCTAACTCGATTGCTTCTTGGACCATCATCTCCTTTTGAAAATAAGGCAAAATCCTAACAATCTCCACCATTAACTTGCTTTTCAAGCCTTTAGTAAAATACCTTGAGATTTTGGATTACTGTCTTGATTCTTTCCTTAGTTGTAACCGTACCATGAAGCCTTTAACTCTTACCTATCTCCCTGGGGCCTTTAGCTGATTTATTGCCATGGCTTGGGCCATCTCGGGCCTTACCCGAATGCATCCTTTCTCCTTTCCGCAACACTTTGATCCGGTCCACGTCTTGTTGCAGTCTTCCTTGAAGCTCTACTTCGCGATGAGCTCCCTTTCAAGCTTATCCTTGAAACTCCACCTCGAATTGAGTTTCCTTCTTTCAGCTTGTATAATCCTCCACACTTCTCTCCTTCCAAGATTACCCTATCTCCTTGGCTAACTGTGACAACGCCTTGTTGTACTTGGATCCGGCATCCTTCTTCGTCGAGCACCCCTATGGATATTAGATTGTACTGTGCTTTTGGGACATATTAGAGCGCCTCTAGAGCACACAGTATCCCATCTCTTTCTGTAATATTGACTGTCCCAGTGCAAGACCTCGCAAGCTGAGTCATCCACCATCTTGATAATCCCTTTTCTCTTTTGCAACCAAGGAGTTATTATATAGCTCCTTCTAGGAACATACATGTACCGTAGTACCCGAATCAAATATCCAGCTTTTATCTTGAAAAGTGTTGTCTTCAACATAATAAGCCATTAATACTTCATCACGCTTGCTACATTTGTCTCCTCAGCTTGTCCCTTCTTCTTCAACCACTCTTATCGATGCTTGCATTCGTCCTTTCAATGACTTTTCTTGTGACAAAAGTGACACGCCTTTGACAAGCCTGGAGTTTTCTTTCCTTCTTTTCTTCTTTTTCGTCCCTTAACCATCAAATCTGATCATTTTGCTCATCTTGATTTGGCCTTTTTCTGATCTCATTAGATAAGAGAGTTGACATGGCCTCCTCTAAGATGAGAGTTTCCTTACCATAAAGCATGTTGGTGATGATGTTATCATATGACTATGGAAGCGAACTGAGAAATATCAACGTCTTGTCTTCTCGTCGATCTTGTTATCAACAGCTAGAAGCTCACGATGATCTTGTTGAAGAAGTTTAAATGCTTCAACACCATTGTCTCTTCATTAATGCGTAGCCATATAGTTATTTCTTGAGATACAGCTTGTTGGAGAGGCTTTTCATCATATACAACTTTCTAACCTTGACCACAATACTATAGTCGTTCTGTCATCCATCACGTTGTACATCACCTCGTTTGCGAGACATAGATAGATCGTGATTGTCGCCTTTAAATTCATCTCTCTTAATTCTAGTTTGACATACGTGCAGGTTTTGATGACTTATCCTGCAATATCTTATGAAGACCCGGTTGCACCAGTAACGCCTTCACCCTCTTTTGTCATAAACTAAAGTTTCCTTTGCCATTGAACTTCTCGACCTCGAACTTTGTCGTAGAACTTCCTATCTTTGATATATTGCCCTTCGCCAATATTTAGCTCTGATACCAATTATTGCGAAATTGATATGCTCCAATACCAATTGTTGTAACAAATCGGCGCTCTAACACCAATTATTCCTCTTGGGACTGACATTTGCAGAACTTGATAATATGATCAGTACTTGCAAAAAAAAAATTTTGTAAAATAAATTAGCAATACCTAGACAAAAGAGCAATAAGAAATACCATGAGGATTTAACGTGGTTCAGCCCAAATTTGGCCTACGTCCACGGGGAGAGAACTTGAGAGAGTTTTATTAATAAACTTGATACAATAAGATCTAACTTCTTCTTGATGCAACAAGAATATTCACCTTCCACCTTAATCTAGACCTAAATTATAAGAGTATTACCTTATCTCTATGCACATTCACCTTTCTCCTCACTTTATTGGCTTCCTTGGTTTTCTCTATCTTTTTCTGTGTCTTTTTTTTTACAATGCTGGGTTACAACTTTTATTTTAGGATTTTACAATACGACTCCTATTTGAATTGTGAGATGATCTTGACGATTGGATGTTTGATAATTTTTTATCAATCCTATTAGGAGTTTATCTGCTTGATCTAGAAGAATTTAGACCCTTTAATCTTTAGAAAAAAAACCTTCATTGAATAGAAACTGAATCCTATTTGTACTCCACCAGAAAGAAAACCAGAGCCTGAAAAAACTAATTCCGCTTCAGGAAATGACTCAATTAGTCGACTTATCTTGATGATTAGTCAACTAATCCCCATCATTGGTCAACTTATAAATTATATAGTCGACTACTGTATAATACTTCCTCTCTGTTTCTGCTTCTGTATCTATCCTAGTCGACTACTAGTTGATATTTTTGTGTATTAGTCGACTATTTTCCATCAGTTTACAAAAGGAGGAAAACTTATAAAAGTTCGAGGAGAATTACAAGTAATTAAAAGAAAAAATTACAAGCACTCTTCTCTCAGAGTTTCTAGGGAAGTACGTCTGTGAAAGTCTGGTCAGCATATGACCACTTTGCTCTATTGACGATGCGAGTGGTTGAATCTTCGAGTCTTATGCTTAGGGATTTTCTTCTCGCTTAGTTCCGGAAGTCTTTTAAGGGAAGAAGATCGTTGGGGTATTGGCACCCTGAAAGAGAGAAGCAAGATTCTCTCAAAGAGCCTGGAAGTTAGAGATTCTTCTCTTCAGTAAGCCTTTCTGGTCTTCTGCTTCTTGACGGAGAAAATCAGCCTCTTGATGGAAAAACTTCAGCCTCTTGATGAAAAACTTCAGCCCTTAGCCTGCCTAGTAATGGGTTTTTTATAGGCACTATAGGGTGTAACAATTCCTCCTAAAAATCAGCATATTGATTTCGGTCAGTCTGATCTAGCTTCGCGACGAAGCTAATGTAGCTGGAGCAAAGTTAGAGACCCCTGCGCGGAGTTACTTAGCCAGCTGGCTTCGGGTTTGTTGCAACAATCCTTTGATTCTCTCCACTAATCAAGAGATTTGCCTTGATCTTCTCCAACTGATTGAGGAGTGATTGGATCAAGGCAAATAACTGTCAAATATGTGATAATGATCACATTAATCTTGTGCTGAGATTTAAATGGTCAGATAATGACCAAATATGCTCGCAGCGGAGCTTCACACGAAGTTAAGCTCACAACGGAGCTATTGAGCTAGTTGTGAAGCTGGCGCATAGCCCTTAATAGAATGATCGGGAGAAACCGTGCACAAAAAGTGTCATTTTGAAATCACTAATTAAAGTGTGTGTGTTTTGGCTTCCTTGATACTTCCATTATAGCATAGTGGCTAAACGGATCGAATCCACAAGGACAGAAGGCGATAAAAGTATTAACAGTATGTTCAAGTGTGCGTTACTTCTATGTTTCAAAGAATTAAAAGAAAAGAAAACAAAGAATAAAAAAGAGAAGAATATGGTAAAACATGAAGAAGTGGGAACATAAAAAAGAAGATATTTGTAATTTTTGATAGTATTTCTAAAACAAAGTGGAAAAGAAAGAAAACTCATGGCTACTAATCATGCTAACCTCTTAGTGATAGTTGCCTCACATGTATCCTTAGCCATCATTAATCTTGGTTAAAGAACGTTTCAAAGCATGACTCATAAGATAACTCATCACATCCAAACTCAACAAACAAGTGCAATCTACACTTAAACCATCAAAACTAAACAAGAGCAAGATGGAATAAAGTAATATTAGCTTATTAAAGACTTAGGATGTTAGAGTGTTAGAATCCATCATCATGAGCTCAATGACTCTTGCAAGAGTAAGGCTAAGTAGAGGCTATTAGATTTATGTAGATTATCAAGTAAGGAGTTAGCAAGTTAGTGGTTAGTAGTTAGTTGCCATGAAAGATAATTAACTAAGCATGTAAAAGAGTTAGAGAGAAGAAAATAAGGAAAGATAAAGAGAGAACCTTTCATAGAGTGTCACCCTCCATTACAAGCACTCTTACTTTCATCCTATGTACTACTCTCTTCCTTATTACAAGATCTACAAGAAATGAAAAATATAAAAGAGGAAGAAGTAAAACAACTAACCTAAACTACCCTAAGGAGCAGAAACTACCCTAAAAACTACACTCCAGAACTCTCCTCTTCTGAGCTCTGAAAATCCCAGGGTATTTATAGGCAAAAGAAGGCACCAGGAAGTGTGTACAGAGCCGAGGGTCAAATCTCGACGCGCTGTCACGCGTTGTCGGTTTGTCCCCCTGTCGGCTGTATCTCCTGAATTCTAGATATGGGCACCCAGTTTTGACAGATCCACCCTCCAAAGTCAATGGCTATATATGTAGGCTTTAAATTACCAAATAAATGGGATTTTGGGCTTCTTCATCATTTCATGCCATGGATCTAGAAACATACAAGAGAGATGTTATTAACAGAATTTCATATTTAATAATGTGGAGATAAGGTATGAAATATACATATTTAGAGACTAATCACACCCCTACGCTTATCTTTTGCTCGTCCTGAGCAAAACGAAAAAACTAACTAAGAACATTATTACACCACTTTCGCAGGTGACGCGATTGCACTGAGCATGTGCAACAAGCCATTAAACCTCTAAATTTGCCCTAGATGAGGAGTTTTGTCTCCTGAGAGTTTTCAGCAGATTATACCCACAAAATCCATAAAAAAGAAATCAAATATTAGTATTTTGAAAACACATTTTGAAATAGAGAAAAGTTTTAAAATATTTTTGCAGAAAATTTAAGCGATCCAAGGTCATAAGTTAACAAGAAATTATTCTTTCTTAAGCTAAGTCTAAATGTAAAATCTTGTTATAAATTAAATGTAAGGATTTAAAATTGAATTAATTCTTTGATCTTTCATAAAACTCTTAGAAAAATATGCACTTTGTGAACTGTGAAGATTTTTGGGATATCAACTCTAATTTTCATGCCATTTATTTATATTATTATTTTTTTCTTCTTTTAGTTTCTTAGGCTTTCTAGCTTACCCAGGTTGTGAGTCTTTAGCCGGTTACTCCCAAACCAGATGGTTTTGGGAACCAGATGAGGAAACATCCTTTGGGCTTAAGGATTCGAGTAAACAACGCCACAAAACTAAAAGGAATTATTTTGTTTTTGTCCACCAATTTTAGGCGTGAATAATCATGCTTCCTGAGGCATAATTACCTAACTTCAATAAGTGATTTTTATTATTATCATTTTTTAATATTTTTATGGCATTTTCAGTCTTTGTTTCAATCCCAAAAAATTGTGTAAGTGTGAAGTGCATGTATTTAAGGAAAAAAATTCAAGATCAAATTATCTTTCCAATAATCTTAAAATTTAAACAAGATCTATTATTTTTACTCGGTTTAAAATCCATAATTTTAGGTCTTCCTAATTCCTAAGATAATCTTAATTTCTTAAAAATAAATCAAAACTCTCTTATTTCAAAAAGTTTTGTAAAAAAAAGAAAAGAGTTTCTATACAAAAGAAAACCAAAAAAATTTCTAAAAAGAAGTATAAAAGAAATAAAATTTAAAACAACATATGTTAGTAAACCCTCTCCCACACTTATCTCATGTATTGTCCTCAATGCATCGTTGATTGTAAAATCAAAGAGTTAAGAGATTTTACCGTGTAGCTGGTGGCTAACGGGTCGTGTCCACGAGGAGGAATGCGATGAAAGCTTTTCGGTGTTTCGTTTAATAACAAAGAATTGTGCTCATTTTTTAATTGAAAAGAGAATGGAAAGAAGGGAGATGATTAAAAGAGAAATTGCAACTTTGGAGAAGGCTTTGGAAAAGGTGAATTTTGTATAAAGTTCAAAAAATGATTTGTTATTTTTAATGAAGAAGAAAATCTGGTCTCACTATTTCACTACTCAATGATATGTTCTTCTATTGAAATCATAAGTGCCTCAACTTGATCATAGGCAAAAACTTAAGATTGCTTTTAGAAAGGTTTAAGCAAAGCACATAAGATGTTTGGAAAAATTAATTCTTTTCTTTAAGAAATCATCTTGAATTGAATGTTAAATCATCAAGAGGTTCAAGTATGAGATAAAAACAATTTCAAGAGACATTTTTAAAAGAAGTAGAAGTTTAAAAATCCAAACCCATCCTCATGTGCCTTCAAGAACACTTTCAAAAAGGAAAGGCTTTAGTTTAGGCATTCAAATGATTCATTAGGTCTTTTCATGAAAACCATTCAAAAAGAAGATGGATCAGAGAGAGGAGTAGTAGTGAGCCCAGAAAATCGATTTAGCTACTCATGGAAGACAAAGAACAATGCAAGTAAATAACGCAAGACATACCGTAAAATGAGTGAAAGAAAATGTAGCTCGATTCTTGTATTGATTTCACTTCAATCTTCAAGTTACAAGTACTCAATTCCTCTCTCTCACAGGTATTTGTACTGAACTACAAATTGTAAAATAAAAATACAACTTTTATACTATCTAACAAAGAGCCTAAACCTTAAAGTATAAACAAAAATTCTAATCCTAGTCTTCGCTCTCGGTTAAACATGGTATTTATAGGGAAAAACCAGAGGGGCGAGGCTCTGAGAAGATT
Source organism: Agave tequilana (assembly GCA_038442645.1). Taxonomy (NCBI): domain Eukaryota; kingdom Viridiplantae; phylum Streptophyta; class Magnoliopsida; order Asparagales; family Asparagaceae; genus Agave; species Agave tequilana. The sequence continues at coordinate 57,910 of JAVJIF010000809.1, forward strand.
GGGAAAGTAAACGCTCCCCCAACAGACTCAACCAAGCCGCGGAAACGCGGCTAGGACCGCATTTTCGCGGCCCTGGTGTAGCCAGTTGGCCACACCCAATTGGATGATCCTCCTGGTTTGGAGATTCGCCTATATCTTCTACTGGTTTTCTCGTTTCTGCTCGAGGATTTGACGAAACAGCCTTTGATTGTTGACTTCAACTGCTTGATTTGGGAGGATTCTTTCCAACCAGTTTTCAACCTCTCTGATATTCCAAGATTTGCCCTGATTCCTTGGTTTCGAATTTATTCTGAATTAAATCAGAATTTGATGGGCTTTTGGGCTTGTTTCCCCTTCCTTTCTTTTAGCAATTAGGCCTATATTTAACAAAGAAGAAGAAGACTTATTAATAGGATTTATTACCTAAAAAATATGGTAAGGTGACAATGTATATGCAATATATGTGACTGATCACACCCCCACACTTATCTTTTGCTCGCCCTCGAGCATAACATCAGACTAATTTTAATCAATTATTAGACAACTTTCGCAGGTCACTCGATTGCACTGAGCATGTGCAACAAGCTGTTAGACCTCTAGGTTACCCCTAGAGGACGAGTTTTGTCTCGTGAGGTTTTCAGTGGATTGCACCCACAAAATCCATAAAAAAAGTTAGTATTTTCAAAAAGCCTTTTGAAAGGAGAAAATATTTGAAGTATATTTGTAAGGTTTTAAGTAATCTATAAGTTATAAGAATATTAAATTTTTCATTCCGAAACTCAGTCTCTATTCAAAAACATGTCATCAATCAAAGTAAGGAGTCAAATTGTAATTCTCATCTAGTCTATTAATTTACCCTGAGTCATATGCACCTTCATGACTGTAAAGTTGACTAAGGGTTCTTTAATATTAACTCCTATGCCTTATTTATATTTATTTTGGTGAAATTTATTCCTCAATTCCATTAGGCTTTCTAATCTGCCCATGTAACGAGCCTTTAGTCGGTGACACCCAAACCGAACAGTTTTAGGGCACCAGGTGAGAAAACACCCCTAAAGACTTAAACACTCGAGCAGACAAGGCCACGAAACTAAGGTTTTTATTTATAAAATGTACCCCTTTTAGGCGTAATACTATGCTTTATGAGGCACAAATACACAGCTTAATCAGAAAATTTTTATATATATATATATATTTTCAAACTTATCTAATTATCTTTTGCATAAATACCAAGTCTTGCTTAGGCCAAAACACCTAGCTAATCAATAATTAGATTTGTTTATAATTTTTTTTATACATATATATTTTTTATAAGATATAAGAGTCTTTGTTTTTAAACCCTAAGTGTGTAAGTATATTTAGTGTGCATATTTCATCAAGGTAAATATCAAGACTAAATTACTTTCATAAATTTTCTTCCTAACCCTAAAAATCAAACAAGTCATCTGACTTTGACCAAGTATAAGAAATCCTAATTATGATTTTTCTATTCCTTAGAATTGACTTAATTTCTTACAAAAATATATCAAAATATTGTTCTAACCTTTCAAAAAGTTTTTTTTATATATATATTTTTTCCCTTTTTTTTTGTTATATTAGTCATGTTAGAACCCTCCCCCACACTTATCTCATGCATTGTCCCCAATGTATGAAAGAAATGTATAGATGCATGAAATAAAATGAAAAGAGGAAAGTTACCGATGCACTGGGTCAAAAAGACCCATAGCCGTTTCATTTACCGGCACCGATTCCAAGAAAGGTTTAAGACGTTGACCATTTACCTTAAAGTCATTTCCATTCTTAGTGTCACTGAACTCAACTGCACCGTGTGCAAACACGATTTTTACAACGAATGGCCCAGTCCATCTTGATTTTAATTTTTCTGGAAAAAGATGAAGCCTAGAATTATAGAGTAAGATTTTTTGTCTAGGGACAAAGGTTTTTCTTATGATGTGTTTATCATGAAAAATCTTAACTCTATCTTTAGTGATCCTAGCATTTTTATAGGCCTCATTTCTTAACTCCTCTAATTCGAAAATTTGTAACTTCCGAAGGTCATCGGCCTTAGTCAAGTCGAAATTCAACTACTTGATTGCCCATAAGGCCCAGTGCTCTAACTCAACGGGCAGGTGACAAGCTTTACCATAGACTAACTTATAAGGAGACATTCCTAAAATCGTCTTGAAAGCAGTCCTGTAGGCCCATAGGGCATCTACAAGTTTGATGGACCAATCTTTCCGATTTTGGTTCACAATTTTCTCTAAGATAAGTTTAACTTGTCTATTGGAAACCTCAACCTGCCCACTGGTTTGAGGATGATAAGGTGTGGACAATTTGTGAGTTATGGCATACTTTCGCATAAGAGCTTCAAAGGATCTATTACAAAAGTGAGTGTCATTATCACTGATGATAGCACGAGGGGTTCTGAAGCGTGATAAAATGTTTTCTTTCAAAAATTTTATGACAACTTTGTTATCATTAGTTTTACAAGGAATGACTTCTACCCACTTGGACACATAATCCACAGCAATCAATATGCATTGGTTTCCAAATGAATTAGGAAATGGACCTATAAAGTCGATGCCCTAAACATCAAAGAGTTCTATTTCTAGAATTGGGTTGAGGGGCATCATATTTCGTTTTGAGATCCTTCCTACCATTTGGCATCTAGGGCACGTCTTGCAAAATTCATAAGCATCCTTGAACAAAGTGGGCCAATAGAACACGCTTTGTAGCACTTTTTTAGCAGTCTTGCGGGAACCAAAGTGTCCACCGCATGCAAGTTCGTGATAAAAGGATAGAACACTCTTAACCTCCTCATCGGGAATGCATCTCCTAATAATTTGATCAGAACAGTACTTAAAAAGATATGGTTCCTCCCAAAAGAAATACCGGACTTGGGATAAGAACCGGTATATATCGTTTTTGGACCAATGAGACGGAGTTTAGTTAGTGACTAAGTAATTCACTATATCAGCAAACTAAGATTCCCTAGAGATAGCTAAGAGATTTTCATCAGGAAAATCCTCATTTATGGGTAATTCGTTGCATGGAGAATTAGGGATTCGTGAGAGATGGTCAGCAACGACATTTTTTACGCCTTTCTTGTCTCGAATCTCAAGATCGAATTCTTGAAGGAGGAGGATCCAACGAATGAGTCGGGCCTTGGCATCCTCCTTCATCATGAGGTACCTAAGCGCAGAATGATCGGTGAAAATGGTGGTTTTGGACCCTAGTAGGTAGGGACAAAATTTCTCTAAGGCAAACACTACTGCCAAGAATTCCTTCTCAGTTGTAGTGTAGTTCAATTGAGCATCGTTGAGAGTCCTACTAGACTAGTAAATCGCATGCTGCTTGTTATCGATGCGTTGTCCTAGGACAGCGCCTATGACAAAATCGGAAGCGTCGCACATGATTTCGAACGGCTTAGACCAATCCAGTGCAGATATAATTGGTACAAAAATAAGCTCTCTTTTAAGATTCTCCCAAGAATTCATACATTCAGCATCGAAAGTGAAGGACACGTCCTTAGCTAACAGATTAGTCAAGGGCCTAGCAATCTTGCTAAAATCCTTGATAAATCTTCGGTAAAAACCGGCGTGTCCTAAGAAGGATCTAATATCCTTAATGTATTTGGGCATGGGAAGCTTTACAATAACCTCAATTTTGGCTCTATCTACTTCAATTCCTTTCTTGGAGATTTCATGACCCAAGATAATTCCATGTTTTATCATGAAGTGGCATTTCTCCTAATTCAGTATCAGATTTTTCTCAGCACAACGTTGGAGGACAAGTTCTAAATGGTGGAGACATTGAGTGAATGAATCTCCGTAGATGGAGAAATCATCCATAAAGATCTCTAAGAATCGTTCTACCATATCAAAGAAAAGACTCAACATGCAATGTTGAAACGTTGCTGAGGCATTGCATAAGCCGAAAGGCATTCGACGATAAGCAAATGTCCCAAATGGACATGTAAACGTAGTCTTTTCTTGGTTCTTAGGAGCAATAGGGATCTAATTATACCCCCAGTAACCGTCCAAGAAATAGTAATACTCGTGACCCATCAAACGTTCAAGCATTTGATCAATGAAGGGAAGTGAAAAATGATCCTTACGAGTTGCAGCATTAAGCTTCCTATAGTCAATGCAAACTCGGATCTTTGTGGGAAGTCGAGTTTAGACCAACTCTTTGTTCTCGTTTTCTACTACGGTGAAACCGGATTTCTTTGGAACCGCGTGGACAGGACTGACCCATTGGCTATCAGAAATGGGATAAATTATCCCATTGTCTAAGAGTTTTACAATTTCAGTATGAACAGCCTCTTGCATTATAGGGTTTAACCTACGCTGCGGGTCTCTTTTAGGTGTGGCATTTTCATTGAGATGAATGCGATGTTGAACGATGGTTGGACTTAATCCCTTTATATCAGTCATAGTCCAACCAATGTCTTCCCTATATTTTCTTAGAATTACTTTAAGATCTTCTTCTTTCCCGTCATTTAAATGGGAGGCAATGATGACAGGAAAGGTCTCTTGTTCGCTGATTGAAACTTGAGATTGCAAAGAAAAAGTTAAAGTTAAAGTTATTCTATCCGCTGCAGCAAGGGCCAAAGCGGGTCGATCCACAGGGAAGGATGTGATGCAAGCTTTTCGGACGATTTCTCTGTATTACTTAAACAAAAAAAAAGAATGATTAGATTTGAAATATGTGATTGGAGATATGCTGTTTACTAATCTTCTACCACAACCCATAGTGTAAGTCTTGAAAATTGGATATCATCTTGAAATAAATAAAATCTATCCTAGGTTTATTAGAATAGATTAAGCAAGAAAAATGATATTAGAATCTAACTAGTTTGCACAAATAAAAACTCAACAAGTGTTCATCCTAACTTCTAAGTACAGCATAAGAAAAGTCTCAACTCAAAGTTATGCTGTCAAAGTACTTAAGCATGAATAGGTGAAGAATTGTTTAGAGGTGTAACCTAGATTAGAAAAACTAACTATCTATTAATCTTCAAGAAAACTATTTTAAACCTAGGGTTTCTAAAAATGATTATCAATCCATCCAATTCCTAAACTACACTAGGGTTGTTTAAGAGATTAGTAAACCACAATTTAGAATTAGTTATTCATCTTTTTTTTATATTTTCAATTATTATTTTTTATGTGCAAATTTATGTGAAAGAGAGAAGAAGAAGACAAATAAAAAGATCACAGCATAAAACAAAATTAAATGACAAGAATTTAAATGGCAAAGAAGAAAAGGTAACCTTTATTTGAAATCAACTCCAAATACAATGCTCCTCTCCCCTCCAAGGTATACTAAAAACGAAACGAAAATTACAAGAAATTTGCAAGAGAAAAACTAAAGAAAACCCTAAGTTCCCGTCTCTGGATGCACCCTCTCTGTTGCTCTGCAGGGGTATTTATAGGAGCTGGAAGAAGTAGAGTCCCGGTACAACTCCTCCACAAAATCTGATACCCAAACTCATCCATAGGGCCGCGGAAACGCGGCTATGGCCGCGTTTCCACGGCCAAAGATTGGCTTTTGGCCACGCGCTTTCGCGCGTGGCCTCCTCTGGTCCGTCCATTTGGGTATATCCTTTTAGATCTTGCATACCGACTCTTTATTTTGAAAATTCGGGATAACTTGGGAAGCAAGTTACCCTAAATCCAAATCTCTTTAAAACGAATTTTATCTTTGCACTCTCCTCCTTTTATCTTTATCCTTGTCCTGCAAGCATTTAGGGTTGAGTAGAAGTCTATCCCTTTCCTCTTCTTTTAGTAATTGCAACTTTTGCACTTGGGCTTGCACATGGGCTTTTTGGGCTTCTGGGCTCTATTTAGGCTTTATTCTTTATTTAAATAATTACTCAAGGCCTGCACACATTAAATAACAAAACTTTAGTAATAGTGCATAATTAAAAGAATAAATAGGAAACATGATAGTAAATGTAGTGATAAATATGCAATTTTTACTACCTATCACACCCCCACACTTATCTTTTTGCTCGTCCTCGAGTAAAAATCAAAAAGAATAAGAAAAGAAAAACTAATCTAGCCAACTCACTTTCGTAGGAATCACGGTTGCACTTAGCATGTGCAACAAGCCGTTAAACCTCTAGGTTACCCTAGAGGACGAGTGTTGTCTCGTGAGGGTTTTCAGCGGATTACACCCACAAAATCCATAAAAAGGAAAATATTTGAAATATGTGTGAAGAGACTAAGTAGTCTATAAGTTTTAGGATTATCATTTTTATTCATTCTTAAACTTAGTCTTTATATAATAAATTGTTATCCATTTTAGGTAAGAATCAAAATTGAATTTTTGTATAGTCTTTTTCGTTACCCTAAGTTATATGCATCCTTGTGAATCTTTACTAGGAATTCTTTAACTTGGACTCTCATGCCTCTTTATTATGATTATTACATTTTTTTCTTTTTTTTTAATATGTATAACTCATCTAATTTTCTTTCGTGTAAGTATCAAGGCTTCTTGAGGTCTTAATACCTAACTAATTGACTATTAGATGTGTTAGTACATATATAATATTTCTTAGTTTTCTTAGGCTTTCTAATCCACCCATGTAGCGAACTTAAAGTCGGTGACTCCCAAACTGGTTGGTTTTAGGGCACCGGGTGAGAAAAACACCCCACGGACTCAAATTCGAGTGAACTAGGCCACAAAACCAAGGACTCTATTTATAAAATCTCCTTTAGGCGTGAATACTTATACTTCTTGAGGCACATGTATCCAGCTTAATTAGTGAATTTCATTTTTTTATTATTATTATTTTTTAACGAGGCACACGAGTCTTTGTCTTAGAATCCTAGATATGCATTAGGTATGCACATTTCATTAAGGTAAAAATCAAGACTAATTACTTATTCAATTTCTCCTCCTATACCTAAAAATTCAACAATTTATTTATTTTGACCAAGTTTTTAGAAATCCTAATCATGATTTTCCTAATTCTTAAGACTAACTTAGATTTCTTTCAAAAGATAAGTCAAAATATTGTCCTTTTTATAATATTTTTTTATACTCCTTTTTTTTTGTTATGTTAGAACAAATAAAGAGAAAAAATTTAATTTTTTTATTATTTTTTAAAATTTTTTATTTTTACATTTTTTACATATTACCCTTCCCCCACACTTGTCTCATGCATTGTCCCCAATGTATGAATGAAATGCATGGATGCATGAATTGGCAGAGAGATAGAGTTACCGATACATTGGGTCAAAAAGACCCATGACTGCATTTACTTCTAGAACTGATTCCAAAAAGATTTTAAGACGTTGACCATTTACCTTGAATGTACTGCCATTTTTCGGGTCGTAGATCTCTATAGCTCCATGTGGAAACACAGTCTTAACAATGAAGGGCCTTGTCCATCTTGATTTTAACTTACCGGGAAAGAGATGAAGTCTAGAGTTATAGAGTAACACTTTTTGTCCTTGGACAAAAGTTTTTCTCGTGATGAACTTATCGTGAAAAACCTTAACCCTATCCTTCGCAATTTTCGCATTTTTATATGCTTCGTTCCTCAATTCCTCCAGTTCAGAAATTTGCAATTTCCGAAGCTCACCGGCCTTATCTAGATCGAAATTCAGCTACTTAATTGCCCATAAGGCTCGGTGCTCTAACTCAACAGGAAGGTGGCAAGCCTTTCCAAAGACTAGTCTGTAGGGAGACATTCCTAGAATCGTTTTAAAGGCAGTCCTATAAGCCCATAGGGCATCCACCAATTTGGTGGACCAGTCCTTCCTATTCTGATTCATAGTTTTCTCCAAGATAAGTTTGACTTGCCTATTAGAAACTTCTACCTGTCCACTGGTTTGAGGATGGTACGGCGTAGATAACTTGTGAGTTATGACATATTTTCGCATAAGAGCTTCAAAAGTTCTATTGCAAAAATGTGTACCATTGTCACTAATTATGGCACGAGGGGTTCCAAAGCGCGAGAAGATGTTTTCTTTCAAGAATTTGACAACAACTTTGTTGTCATTTGTCTTGCAAGGGACGGCTTCAACCCATTTCGATACGTAATCTATAGCCAACAAGATGTATTGGTGCTCAAACGAATTAGGGAAGGGTCCCATAAAATCAATGCCCCAAACATCAAAAAGTTCTATGATCGAGGCAAAACCTGCACATAAAATAAAGAACTTTAGATTTAAGAAATGAAGATGTGCAAGTGCTCAATTCTTACCGCTATAGCAAGTGGCTATGCGGGTCGTGATCCACAAGGAGGGTTTTGCGATGGAAGCGTTTACGTTTTTGTATTGAAATCTTTATGAAAACCAAACGAGAGTTCTTCTCTGTTTTTAAGTAAAAAAATGGAAAAGAATTATGTTAAAGTTAGATGAAAATGAGAGATGAAGAAGGTGGAAAAAATCAGAAAACGGCGAAAGCGACTATGTACAAATGATTATTTACAAGGAAGTGAAAAGGAGTGGTGTTGGTGATTTAATTTACAGAAATGAAAGAAAAGAAAGAAGAGGAAGAAATACTTACGTAGATTGATTGATGACTTACCTGAAAACCTTTGCATGTTCTACCTTTGTCTAGGAGGCGTTCAACGCATAGATCATAAGCCCGAGCTCAGTCTCCGTTCGCATTATATCATCAAGTCTCGCACAAGCATGAAGTGATATGTTTTGAGGAGGAGAACGTCTTCATGAACTATCATTGGCACTCACATAACATCGTTATACTTGTGCTTTGAAATTCACTTGTAAACTCAGCAAAAACAAACGAGGTAAAGTAGAAGAGGAAGACGAAAACAAAAGAAAAAGAAGAACATAAAAATGTTACCTTTTATTGCTTGAAACGATGGAAGAAAGGAGGAGGGTACATCGGTGTCACTCTCAACATATGCCTCTCTCTTACTTACATGAATCATCATCTAACCTAAGCTACATACAAGTTACATAAAAAGAAAAGAAAAACATAAACTATAAAATTGAAAACTAGGCTAAAATCCTATCTCTGCATGGTAGTCCCATTTTCAGCACAAAGACTGCCCTTTTATAGGCATAACCCACACGAGGGAGATCCCGGGGAGATCGTGGGAGCAAACGCTCCCCCTAACTCCCCAACAATGCCACGGAAACGCGGCTTGGGCCGCGTTTCCGCGGCCAGGTGTAGCCAGGTGGCCACACCCTGTTGGTGGGTTGCCCTGGTTTCGCCCTCTGACTTTATCTTGAGTTGGTTTTTCAGTTTGAGTCCTGGATTCTGACGAAATGGCCTTGGATTCTTGGCTTTAACCGATCGATTCTGAGAGGATTCTTCTCAATCGGTTTTCAACCTCTTGATTTTGCCCTGATTTACTGAGCTCGAATTAACTCTGATTTAATTCTGAATTTTGGTGGGCTTTGGGCTCATTTCTCTTCATCTCCTTAAAGAATGGGCCTGCAAATAAATTAAGCAATTAATTAGGACAATGCAGCTTTTATTCTATAATAAGTATGAAAATATGATATTTAAATATGCAACATTAGCGACCAATCACACCCCCATACCTATCTTTTGCTCGTCCTCGAGCAAAACAACTAAACTATACTAAGGATTATTAGACCACTTTCGCAGGTCACGCGATTGCACTGAGCATGTGCAATAAGCCATTAAACCTCTAGGTTTCCCCTAGAGGACGAGTTTTGTCTCGTGAGGGTTTTCAGCGGATTACACCCACAAAATCTATAAAGAAAGGGAAATAAAGAGTTAGTATTTTCGAAAAGCATTTTGAAAGAGAAAAATATTTGAAATATAATTGTAAGATCTAAGCAATCTATAAGTTATAGGAAAATCGAATTTTTCATTCCTAAACTTAGTCTCTATTCAAAAATTTGTTATCAATCAAAGTAAGGAGTCAAATTGTACTCTCATCTAGTCTATTACTTTACCCTAAGTCATATGCACCTTGTGATCGTGAAAATTTTGACTAAGGGTTCATTAACTCTAACTCTTATGCCTTATTTATTTATATATACTTTTTTTGTGGTATTATTCCTTAGTTCCATTAGGCTTTCTAATTTGCCCATGTAACGAGCCTCTAATCGATGACTCCCAAACCAAGCGGCCTTAGGGCACCAGGTGAGAAAACACCCCAAGGACTTAAGGACTCGAGCAAACAAGGCCACAAAACTAAGGATTTTATTATATGAACCTCTTTTAGGCGTGAATACTTATGCGTTATTAGGCACAAATACCCAGCTTAATCAGAGGATTTTTCTTTTCAAACTTATCTAATCATCTTTCGCATAAATACTAAGGCTTGCTTAGGCCAAAGCACCTAGCTAATCAGTAATTAGATTTGTTTGTATATATATTTTTTTATAAGGCATAAGAATCTTTGTTTTTGAACCCTAAGTGTGTAAGTATATGAAGTGTGCATATTTCATCAAGGTAAAGATCAAGACTAAATTACTTTGACAAATTATCTTCCTAACCCTAAAAATCAAACAAATAATCTTATTTTGACCAAGTATAAGAAATCCTAATTTGGATTTTCCTATTCCTTAAAATTAACTTAATTTCTTACAAAAAATATGTCAAAATATTGTTTCTATTTTCCAAAAAGTTTTTAATAAAAAGAAAAACTTAAGTTATGTTAGAACCCTCCCCCACACCTATCTCATGCATTGTCCTCAATGTATGAATTAATGCATAGATGCATGGAAAAGAAGAAAGGGAAGGAAAATGTTACCTTAAGGTGGTGGTTCCGGTGGTGGTCTGATTGGTCCACGAAATGCGGCCCAATCAACTTTTCTTGGGGCTTGGAGGAACCCACCAGAAATTACTCTAATATAACCCACTAAAAAGATGTGTCCATAAAGGATTTTTATTAAGTATTTGACCCCATCTAATTTCCATATTCCATAACAAATTTCGGAGTCAAATTTGTCAACCACCTCGTCTCAGAATGGAGTATGAAATGATAGAATGATTGACTTGGACTTAGGAAGTATAGGAACTAATACCGACTCAGGACGGTGACTCAAGTCAAGTAAAGGCTCAGGAGTCGAGATTGGTTCAGGAAGTGGGTCCAAGTCAAGAAAGTGAAACTCAAGTCCGCATTCATTTTCTAACAATGGAATGTGACTTAATATTGGTGATTCAAGTTTAGGAATGATAGGTATGGGAATCAAAAATGACTCTAAAATATTACCTAAGTCGGGTAACAAAACAGGAGTCAATATTGATTCGGGAATTTGAACTTGATCACAGATTTGAGAATCTAGGTCACATATCTCATTGAGTTCAATATCAAAAAAATGAGAACTTGCCAATTTGTTAATAGGATTTTCAAAATTGTATAATTGGTCAAGTTCAATATGATCCTCAAAGATGGGTGATTCAATTCATGATGAATAGGCACAGGATCCAATGTTGACTTGGGGAAAAAATTAAAATCAGGTGAAGATACCGGAGTCATAATCGAATCAGGAAGTAGAATTGAGGATCATATTCATTTTCAAGTTCGATTTCAGGCAAGGGATAACTTGTCAAACTATCAATATCATTTGGAGTTTGGGCAAGTTCAAATGATTGTTCTGAAATGGAACCTTGATTTCCAAAACAACCTGACTCATCGGCTCTAACAGGATGGTTAGTGACATCAGAACTGGTCAAACGGTGAGAACGTAGAGATTCGACCATCATATCTATGTCACGATTACGAGCGTTTTGAGCCTGAGTCATGGTTTCAAGCATCTTTTCATAATTGATAGGTTCATTTTGATGAAAAGATGAAGTGTTGTCTTGGAATTGGTGGTGAAATTGTGAGTCCATCAGATTTTGGGATTTGTGTTTGGACTCACGCATACTCATTTCCAAAATTGATGGTCTTTTATTTTGGACTGGTGGATCTGAGTATGAAGTTTGGAAATATTGCGGACTAGGTGGATAGGGGGAACAAGTTGGTTGAAAATTATGCTAGGGGGAGGTGAATCCCCACTGACTCTGTGAAGAGTTGAAATTATTATGGAATAGTTATTAGATTGGGGTATGGGTTATATGGGTTCGGATAAGACCAATCCGGCACACTAGGTTGGTTAAAGTCATGATATGCCGGGTTGGTAATATCCGAAAATGAACTCGGTGTGTAATATGGATTATTATTGAAGTTGAAAAAATTATTATTATAAGCCATATCACACAATAGAATACAAACAAAAAGAAAACAAACAAATAAACAAACAAGAAAAAGAAAAAATTCTAAACTAAGTTAGGGTAGACCTATGACCTAGACGACTCCTAACTGGTTAGACTGTCCACAGGAGGTTTAATGCAGACTTTGACCACAAGCTAATCAGCCAGGTCAGGGCAAGATTGGTGGGAGGTTTTCCATCAAAGACGTTCCTTAATTAAATAACCACCAATCTTCGGGCTTTCGGCCCTTAATCCCTTTCCTAGACACTGATTTGGCAAGAGTCAAGTTCCAACACCTTTTCCCCTTAGGATAATCTCCTAATTGAGTCTGAGATGTCCCTAGGGCCAACGTCTACTCATTTTAAGTTAGGCTTGGGTTAGTGAGTGCTTGGAATCTGATTTTTGGGCTAAGGAAGGGTGATTAAATCCCCACCTTATCTTGTTAATGGGTGGTGCCCTTAAAATTAGTTTTTGTGCAAGTGTACAAGATATGTAAATAAGATTCACTCAAAGCGACGTAAATCAACCAAGAGATAGTCCTATTCTAGATGCAATGCGTACGTACCTTGCTCCAGCACTCTTCAACAGTAAAAATAAATGAATTGAAAAGACACGTGCCTAAAATGCAAACGTCTAATCAATTTTTTATCTTTTCAACAAATGTTTTACTGTTGACTTATTAGCAGGTTTATGGTGATGGCATATAGGAAATAAAGTTGCAGGAAGCTATGTTTTTGCAAAGCAAGCAACCCTGCACAAAACCTGTTAGTAGTCAACTCCTCTTTGCCGCGGATCCGCGGCTTTGGCCGCGATAACGCGGCAAATCAGAGGGCCCTTGGTCTCTGCTTTTTAGAGCAGAGGCCCAAGACCACTTGTATGTCACTGCAACCTTAATTTCCTGCTTTGCTTGCCCTGTAACCTGCAACAGAGAAGAAAATTCGTTTTAGTTCTAAAAAAAAAATTTCAATAAAAATCAGATTTCAATATAAACGTTACCCTCCCCGGCAACGGCGCCAAAATTTGATCGAGGCAAAACCTGCACATAAAATAAAGAACTTTAGATTTAAGAAATGAAGATGTGCATGTGCTCAATTCTTACCGCTATAGCAAGTGGCTATGCGGGTCGTGATCCACAAGGAGGGTTTTGCGATGGAAGCGTTTACGTTTTTGTATCGAAATCTTTATGAAAACCAAACGAGAGTTCTTCTCTGTTTTTAAGTAAAAAAAATGGAAAAGAATTATGTTAAAGTTAGAAGAAAATGAGAGATGAAGAAGGTGGAAAAAATCAGAAAACGGCGAAAGCGACTATGTACAAATGATTATTTACAAGGAAGTGAAAAGGAGTGGTGTTGGTGATTTAATTTACAGAAATGAAAGAAAAGAAAGAAGAGGAAGAAATACTTACCTAGATTGATTGATGACTTACCTGAAAACCTTTGCATGTTCTACCTTTGTCTAGGAGGCGTTCAACGCATAGATCATAAGCCCGAGCTCAGTCCCCGTTCGCATTATATCATCAAGTCTCGCACAAGCATGAAGTGATACATTTTGAGGAGAAGAACGTCTTCATGAACTATCGTTGGCACTCACATAACATCGTTATACTTGTGCTTTGGAATTCACTTGTAAACTCAACAAAAACAAACGAGGTAAAGTAGAAGAGGAAGACGAAAACAAAAGAAAAGAAGAACATAAAAATGTTACCTTTTATTGCTTGAAACGATGGAAGAAAGGAGGAGGGTACATCGGTGTCACTCTCAACATATGCCTCTCTCTCTTACTTACATGAATCATCATCTAACCTAAGCTACATACAAGTTACATAAAAAGAAAAGAAAAACCTAAACTACAAAGATTGAAAACTAGGCTAAAATCTTATCTCTGCATGGTCGTCCCATTTTCAGCACAAAGACTGCCCTTTTATAGGCATAACCCACACGAGGGAGATCCCGGGGAGATCGGGGGAGCAAACGCTCCCCCTAACTCCCCAAC